>PISX010028693.1:0-21381 GCA_004024625.1 Mellivora capensis | reverse complement strand
GCTTGTAGCTACATATCTCCAGTCTCTATCTTCATTGCCACATGGCTTTCTGTCTCAATCTTCATATGACCATCTTCTTATGAGGAATACCAGTATATTGGATTAGGGACACAACCTACTCTAGCAAGACCTTATCTTAACTTAACTAATTATATATGCTCTGACTGTATTTCCACATAGGGTCATATTTAAGGTATTGGGGGTTAGGACTTCAACATACCTTTTTTGGGGGAGGGAGGAAAGGACAGAATTCAACTCATAACAATTATATATATATGTATTAAACATTATATATATATATATAATTAGTGTGTATTTTTTCTTGAAGAAGAAAACTAAAACAATTAAACAAGTATTTAAAATCATAATTCAAGATTAAGAAAATTTCTAGAAATAAAAAAGTCAAGTGTATACATTGCAAGCAGGCATCCTATAATTAATGTTAACTCTGAGGCATACACTGATAAAATTTTTAAACTTAAAATATAAAGAAAATAATGCTCTGGATCTCTGGACAAAACAAACAAACAAACAAAAACAAAACAAAAAACACCCAAGTTATTTATAAAGGAAAAAATTAGATTGTCATAATCTTCCACACAGAAACACATTCAACTCCAAAGCACCGTCAAGCAATATCTAACCCAGCCTACTTTCAGGAACAAGACAATACAAAAAATGTCAAACTGAGGAAATACTCTACCCATGTGTTCTTCTGGAAGAATTTAGTAGGAAAAATCACTCAACCAGTAAATGATTGGGCAACTTCAGAAGAACTGATGGTGAACAGTGAACTTATTGAACTATAGATCTAAGATTAAAACAAAGATGTGGGGGGCATCTGGGTGACTCAGTCAGTTAAGTGTCCACCTTTGGCTCGGGTCATGATACCAAGGTCCTGGGATCAAGCCTCGTCAGGCTCTCAGCTCAGCAGGGTGCCTGCTTCTCCCTCTCCCTGTCCCTCTCTCTCTGCTTCTCTCTCTCTTTCTGTCAAATAAACAAATAAAATCTTTTGAAAAAATAAAAAACTAAAACAAAGTTGGAGTGGGTGGTTTTAAAATATGTCTAAAATTATTTTATATATCTCCTTCAAGTGGTCTAGCCTAACTTCCCTCTTGTTGAATGAGAGCTGAACTTAGTGACTCCTCACAAATGTAAAAAGCCAAAATCCAGAAGCAATGGGGTATGATTTTGGAAACTAGGTCATTTTTAAAAAGCATGGCTTCCGAGAAGCCTGGGTGTTAGTTAGTTAAGCAACTGACCCTTGCTTTTGGCTCAGGTCATGATCTCAGGGTTGAGATCAAGCATCACGCTCTGTGTTAGAGAATCTGCTTAAGACTCCCTCTTCCTCTACCTCTGCCCCACTGCCCCCAAAATAAATAAATAAATGTTTTCTAAAAAATGAATAAATATATAGCATGGCTTTCTCTCTCTCTCTCTCTCAGGACTCACTCACTCTGGGGAATACCAACTGCCATGACATAAGGGTACTCAGGCAGCTCTGAGGAAAGGATAAGAAACTGAGACTTCTGCCAAAAGCCATGTGATAGCCATCTTTGAAGCATAAGCTCCAACTCTTGTCAGATCTTCAGATAACTTCAGTCTTGGCCAATATGTTGAGTGTAATCTTGTGAGAAACCTGAATCAAAAATTACTGAGTTAATCCACTCCTGGACTTCAAAGACTGCAAAAAATAAGTTTTCATTGTTTGAAGTCACTACACTTTGAGGTAATTTGTTACATAGCAAGAAATAGCAAATACAGATTTTCATAGCTGTGAGTGGATATGTTCTCACAGGAAAGAATGAAAATGTGAGTTTGCCTTTGGAAGTAGCAGTGGAAAATCTACAAAGACTTTGAAAAGATTGTTAGTGAAAGCCTAAAATGCCTTGAACAGACTATGGGTAGAAGTCTATATAGTGAAGAGGCTTTTAATGAGACTTTAAAGGGAAGTGAGGAACACATTATTGGAAACTGAAGGAAAGGGAATCTTCCTTGTATAGTGACAGAAAGTTTAGCATTACTAGTTTATCATTAGACCTGAGGCTCTACAGAAATTAGAAAATGTACCTAATGAGCCAGGTGATACAGCAAAGGTTTAATCATAATATTAAAGCTAATTTATTCTCGGTACTTATAATAATAGGGGAGAGAATAGAGATAAGGAGAAAAAAATAAAAAGGAACTGTTATATCAAAAGGAGCCTGGACTTGCTATTTGAAGAATCCCAGCCCCACCAGATCACAAATGATACTAAAATTAAGAAATGTCTTCCAAGTAATGTGAAATCCAGAGCACTGCCAGGAAAACTTGGTCTAAAGATGAAGCAGAGCACAGCTTCAATCTTTATTAAAATTATTCCTTAAGACTGCAGAGACCACTAAGGTGGTACTTAAGATCACCATTCAGGGGACACCTGGGTGGCTCAGTTGGTTAAGCGGCTGCCTTTGTCTCAGGTCATGATCCCAGCATCCTGGGATCAAGTCCCACATCGGGCTCCTTGCTCGGTGGGGAGCCTGCTTCTCCCTCTGCCTCTGCCTGCCACTCTGTCTGCCTGTGCTCGCTCTCTCTCTCTCCCTCTCTCTCTGACAAATAAATAAAAAAAAAAAGAGTACCATTCAGTTAGACAAAAGGCACTCTAAAGTGTATAAGGATATACCTCACTGGCACATATCTCCCAACAACAGCATTTCTAAGAAGCTTAAGAGCTTTATCCCTCAGCTCTCTCAGCAGGAGGTTAAAAGAGGGGGCAGAAGATGTTTCTCTAAAATGTTAATAAAACAGACAAATCTCTGCCATAGTGATCAATGTAAAAAAAAAAAAGAACAGATAAATTAGCAATATTAGCAATGATTAAGTTTATTACTTAGGTAATACTAACTGCTAATAAACTTCAAAATGTCAGTGACTAAAATGAAAGTTTATTTCTCATTCATCTAACAGTTGAGTGCAGACATTCTTGTTAGCAGAAAGTTTTCCTTCACTCATTGATTTAGAGGACCAGGTTTACTTTAGCTCAGAGTTCTCACATCCCCTAGGGCTTGAGTTTTGTTTTTGTTTTTTTTTATCTAATTTAAAAGTTCTCTGTAAAGGGCCAAGTTGTAAATATGACTATTTACATATTCCTTTTTTTATAAAATAATTCTTGAAAATACTTCAAAAATGCTTAACTCACAAAACTATGAAAACAGGCCAAAGACCAGATTTGGCCCAAAGGTCATACTTTGCCTACTTCTGATCTACATGATAGAAAAGAAAAGAAAAAGTGGGAAAAAAAGTAGATCCTTTTAACCAGCTTGATTAATAAGCGATGTAGATCATTTTGTTCAAATTCCACTAACAAGAACTAGTCCCAGGACCCTAGTTAGATACATGTGGAGATAGAAAAGATCTCTTCCAGTGAAAATTCCTCACTATGGTAAAAAAAAAAAAAAGGGACAAATTTCATGGAAAGTCAGCCATCTCTGGAACAGGAATGAAAGATGACAATGAAATGTTTAAAAAATGAAATCATACGAAATGTTTCATGACCATTTAGTTTATTTCTCAGTATTGCAAGAAACATTTCAAATAGAAAATAAAATTCTGCATTTAAAAATATTAAAGCAGAAAAATTCTATTATTTTCTATTAACATCTCATTTTACACAGAAAAAAATTTGAGAAAATATAATTATTCACAGTGAAAAACTCTTATCAAAGTGAATCTTAACTTGACAAAGAATATCTATGAAAAATTTACAAGTGTGTGTCCTCACTTACTGTCAGTATTATACCCAAGTTCTAGCCTTTACATGGGCAATGTACAATTCTCGCCAATGCAATAAAACAAGATTAAAAAATGAAAATCACTGGGACACCTGAGTGGTTCAGTCAGTTAAGCATTGGGACTCTTTTTTTTTTTTTTAAGATTTTATTTATTTATTTTACAGAAAGAGAGAGAGAGATCACAAGTAGGCAGAGAGGCAGGCAGAGAGAGAGGGGGAAGCAGGCTCCTCGCTGAGCAAAGAGCCTGATGCGGGTCTTGATCCCAGGACCCTGAGATCATGACCTGAGCTGAAGGCAGAGGCTTAACCCACTGAGCCACCCAGGCGCCCTTGCATTGGGACTCTTGATCTCACTCAGGTCTTGATCTCACAGTTGTTGAGTTCAAGCCTCACATTGGGCTCCATGCTGGGCATGGATCCTACTAAAAAAAATAAAATAAAATTTAAAAAATTTAAAAAAAATATTTAAAAAAAAGGAATCTGTAATAACTACTAAAAGACAAACTCAGTTTACACATTAGGGGTGCCTGGATGGCACAGCTGGTTAAATGTCTGCCTTTGGCTCTGGTCATGATCTCAGGGTCCTGGGATTAAGCCCCACATAGGGCTCCCTGCTCAGGCAGGAGTTTGCTTCTCCCTCTCCCTTTGCCTCTGACCCTCCCACCTGCTCATGCTCTCTCTCAAATAAATAAATAAAATCTTTAAAAAAAATAAAATAAAAAGTAGGAAATACACCTTAAGCAATAAGGAATTGCCACTTCTTACAAATCATTATGAGGAGGGGAAAGAAGTATTTTTAGTTTAACTGCACCAAGTTCTCCTAATGTTGGGAGTGAATAATACCCATTGTAGTTGATGTGTAAATTATCAAACATGTTAACTATTAGTAGTAGTAGTACCTAGGAAAATTTCAGGTATGCATACATTGGAACCCAGTGATTCTCCCATTAAATGTTCTTAGCAAACCTTCAAATATCACAGTTCAGAGTGCCAACTGGGTACTCTATTATTTCCAGAGTAAAAGCTAACTGATACCACACATGCAATCTTTAGGAGACATCTTAAAGGTAAAGCTTAACTTTTTTTTTTTAAGATTTTATTTATTTATTTATTTATTTATTTATTTGAGAGAGAGAGAGAGAATGCATGCAAGCACATGGGGGAGGGGCAGAGGCAGAGGGAGAAGAAAACTCCTCACTGCGCAGGGAGTCAGATGCTGGACTCAATCCCAGGACCCTGGGAACATGACCTGAGCTGAAAGCAGATGCTTTACCAGCTTAGCCACCCAGGTGCCCGTAAAGCCTAACTTTTAAATGTTTGAAGTTTTTCCTTAAAAGAATGCTACCATGCATTACTTTGATACAGGAACCAATTAACAAGTCATAATTTCTTATTAGCATGTAAATCAAAGTCATACAACATATCAGATAATAATGCCAAATGCATAGGCTGTTCACAGTCACACCAAGGCATTTAAAGGCATTTAAAGTAGGCTTTCCCTCACTTAAAAAAATAATGGTATCTTGAAAAAAGGGTACCAAGAATGCTCTGACTTCCAGCAATCACAGTGGTATGGATATACAAAGAGCAAAGGATTCCAAAGGAACTGAACCTGTTTAAAAGTGTTGTAAATTCCTGGGGCGCCTGGGTGGCTCAGTGGGTTAAAGCCTCTGCCTTCGGCTCAGGTCATGGTCCCGGGGTCCTTGGATCGAGCCCTGCATCAGGCTCTCTGCTTGGCAGGGAGCCTGCTTCCTCCTCTCTCTCTGCCTGCTTCTCTGCCTACTTGTGTCTGTTGGATAAATAAATAAAATCTTTAAAAAAAAAAAAAGTGTTGTAAATTCCTTAAGGATCCAGGGAATGGTTTTTGCTTCAAATTAAAATACTATACCAATAGAAAAAGAAAATAGTGTTAAGGGGGAAAAAATGTTACATGAATGACTTCTACATGACCTCAACCCCAAAATGTAAATAATTCATGGGGAAAAATTCATCAAAAGTGCATAGCCTCACACAAAGATGGCCTACAGACAACTATTAATATTTATTCATTGGAGGTGCACCTACATAGTGAAGTCAGTTGAGCTTCTGACTCTTGATCTCGGGGTCCAGCTCCTTGCTTGGTGGGGAGTCTGCTTAAGACTACCTCTCCCTCTCCTTGTGGCCCTCCCCTCCTCTCAAATAAATAAATATAAATCTTTTTAAAAATATGTATTCACTGGAATTAAATACTAATACAAGAAAACAAAGAAAAACCAAATTTCTCACCAAAATCTCAGAAAATTTTATGAAGTCTCTTTTCTTTTGTCTAGATATAATCTAGGGGTTCATGACCAAGAAAATACAGATTATTTTTAAATCCTGTAAATATAACCAATTTACTACAGTTAATGATCTCATTATAATACAATGTCTCCTTTTAGAGAAAAGATATTTCAATTATTTATGTGCTTTTCTGCATGACTAACACCATAATATAAAGAGTACATTAAACTTATCAGGATATTATACATTCACTTTCATAGATGAAAGAAAGGCTATAGTCCCCTAGATAGTAGAAATAAAATAACCTAGAAGAAAATAATCCATATGTATATTAAAATAGAATTTGTGAAAATGAAGCCTGCCAGATAATAGAAATGATCTCATTATAAAATCTTCAGATTCTCATTTCTCGGAAAAGCCATAATTACAACCTTATCTTTTTAGTGACCAATTACTGTATTCAGGGTATTTTCTGAAATAAATGCTTTGCTATTTTTATGACTTGCCTATCTGTATTTCCAGTTCCAAGAATAGAAATCTACAATACAGCCATTTCCATAAATAAGAAGTCAGAAATAAATGGCACTGTTCTATCAAAACACAAGTACAAAACCTTTAAATTTTAGATGAAATGTAAAATAGAAATCTTTATTAGCATAAATAAAATACTTAGATGGGAACCTTGATATCACTCCAATTTATCAAATTAGGTCATTAGAACTTCCAAACTGACAAGAAAAAGTATGCCTGTGTCATACAAAGTAAATTGGCCAGCTTTTCTAACAAGATAGTTTCTTGCATCAGAAGGAAAAAGTAGCCGATTTGCATTCCCAAAATATAAAACTTTGAAAAATCTTATTATTCTAAAAAGGATAACTTTTTCCTATACAAAGTAATGTTCTTACTTTCTACTTTTGTTACTAAATTAGATATTCACAATGTAAGCACAACTTTCAATGTGTACGTATGTGTGTTGGCATAGGGGCTGGAAAAACAGAGTGCAGATGAATGTGACAACATCCCCACAAAACACCCTCTTCCAATACTTGCCATGTGAAACCACCAGAAACAGCCTTCAGTCCTCTGAAGTGGCCATTGTTCTAGTACCTCACCCTCAAAATCATTTGGAGAATACAAAACAGAAGTATTACATAACCTTATTAGAACATGCTTGACATTTAAGTATCACTTGAAAAATGATGGATAATCGGTGCTAAAAAATTATACATATGTGCTCTAGCAACTTCCAAATTGATAGAAATGGATCCCTTTCCTCTAAAACACTGTCTTAGGAGAAAAGCATTTCCTGTTCAAGGCTGATATAATCTCTCAATGAGGACCTGGTAAACCAGCTTGGAAAAGAAGTCAGCCAAGCATTGGAAGAAAAATGATTGTTAGTCTCTCTTGCCTCTGGTTATCTTTTTCCTTCCTTGCTAGAAATGCTCTGCTCAGTCTAATTTTTTTAAAATTTGATCTCCTAAAATCATTTATTCTCTCAGCTTTTGGGGTTATTCAATAAATAAAGAGAACTCTTTAAGTAGTTCAAAACAGAAACTGATATTCAAATCTTTTTTGGATTATAGTTTAAGGTTTCTCAACAGTTTCTCTCTAAGTGGTAACTTAGATATTTTGGGCCAGATCATTCTTTGTTGTATGGGTCTGCCCTTTGCCTATAGGATATTTAATAGCATCTTTGGCCTCCACCCATTAGATACCAAGGGCAATACCCTCAGATTTTCAGCTATGTGATTCCCAGGAATATCTCCAAACATTGTCAAAAATGCCTTTGGGATGGGGCATCTGGGTGGCTCAGTTGTTAAGCATCTACCTTTGGCTCAGGTCATGATCCCAGGGTCCTGGGACTGAGCCCTGTGTCAGGGTCCCTGCTCAGTGGGAAGCCTCCTTCTTCCTCTCCCACTCCCCCTGCTTGTTTTCCCTCTCTCTCTCTCTCTCTCTCTTTCTTTGTCAAATAAATAAATAAAATCTTAAAAAAAAAAAAAAAAAGACAAAATGCCTTTGGGATAAAAACAGCCCGTCCCCTTGAGGCCCCCTGGATTAATGTGGGGTTTTTTTCTTTAACATTTAAATACCCTTAACTTGGGATAATAATAAAAGTACTCAGAGGCTCTTTACAGTGCATGATTAAGCTCTAGCCTGTAAAGTTTTTGAGAATAGTGATGTGATGGTTTATTTTATGTATCAACTTAACTGGGCCACAGAGTGTTCAGATATTTGGTTAAACATTATTCCGGGTGTGTCTGTGAGGCTATCTCTGGATGAGATTAACATTTGAATTGGTAGACTGAGCAAAGTAGATTGCCCTCCCTAATGTGGGTGAGCCTCATCCAATCAGGTGAAGGCCTAAATAGACCAAAATTGTTGATCCTTCTCCCAAGCAGGAGAATTGTTTCTACCTGACTGTTGTCTTCAAGCTGGGAGATTGGCTTTTTTCCTGCCTTCTGACACAATCAAAACATCTGTTCTTCCTGAGTCTCAATCCTGATGACCTTTGGACTAAAACTACACCATTGCTTCTTTTAGTTCTCAGGTTTTCAGATTCAAACTGGGACCATACCACTGGTTCTCCCGGGTCTCCAGTTTGCTGATTCACCCTACAGATCCTAGAATTTGTCAGCCTCCACAATAGCATGAGCCAGTTCCTCATAATAAATATAACATATTTATTTATTCATAGTTATATTTGTATTATTATATTCATAATTTATCATTTATTTATGATTAATTTATATCTATTCTATTGGCTTTTGTATATCCACGCACAGACAAATATTTGTTTGTGTGTGTATATGTATATATACACACACATCCTATTGATTCCAATTCTCTGGAAAATGCTAATACAAATGATCTGGTCTTTTGGGGGAAGAATGTAGGGAAAAGAAGACAGAAAGACCTGATTAAACATTTTCACTCAAACAAAAATCTGTACACAAATATATGTTGAACTATACTGAACTAGTCAGTGGCTCAATACATGAAAGCCATAATTTGGTTCTCCTAAGTTTTACATTCAGTTTCCAAAAGGTGAAGTTAGTCTTTATACCCAGGTCAGAGGCAGTGCTTATTTTCTTTCTCTTAAGCCTTTTGTGAATATAGATCACTTTATTAACTTTTTTTGTCTGTGAAATAAAACAATCTAATCCCTTTAGTGCAACTTCCCTAGATCTCCTTCTTATAATTTCATGAATGTTGTAATAAATTTTTATTTCTATTTCTTGTTCAATTTGCGAATCCCTGAAGAACTCTCCCCTTCTCCTGTGGCATGCAATTAAAGAATGAAAATTACGTTTCTTGGATTCCCCCACTCCATACTCCAGATATTTCTCGGTTAGAATTGGTCAAAAGAGTTGCTCAGGTGAATTTTAGAATGCTGGAGTGAAAGTTTTCATCATCAGACGTGATGACATACAGTTGCAGGTAGGCCCAGCAGGTCCCACTTTATCCTTCATTCCATATCCAGTCCTTTTTCCTAATTGCTCATCTTCCTGACTGACAGTGAATGATTCCAGACCCAAAACAACTGCTTGTCTACAGACACACATGGGGGCAGCCAAACAGGAGCAACAGCTTCCCGTGTATTTCCCCATGAGCTTCTCCCTTTCAGTTTCGCTTTGGTGACTAGATGTGATTGGTTTCTCAGATGGACATGTAAATGACTCTTTTCCTGAACTTCCATCTCCCCTTCTGGACCTTTCTTTCCCCAGATCCTGCACTTGTGTAGATATAAGTCTCGTAAGTCCCTCATTCCAAAACTCACAGTGACTCTGCTCCCCTGACTGAAACTTAACTGCTAAATACCCCACACTGCCTATAAAATATTTGTAATATAGTATAAACCCACAAAAACGATGCCTCAATCATGAATATGAGAGTTTCCTAATACACTGCTTCACTTGTGTTCAGGATCCGATCCCTAATATTATTCTTCCTTGGATTTTTCATTGTTATGGATTGAATTGGGCCCCTTCAAACAAAGATACGTTGAAGTACTAACTCCAGTACCTCTACATGCGACAGGATCATAAAAAGGGGAAAATTGGGACGCCTGGGTGGCTCAGTTGGTTGGACGACTGCCTTCGGCTCAGGTCATGATCTTGGAGTTCCGGGATCGAGTCCCGCATCGGGCTCCCAGCTCCACGGGGAGTCTGCTTCTCCCTCTGACCTTCTCCTTGTTCATGCTCTCTCTCACTGTCTCTCTCTCAAATAAATAAATAAAATCTTTAAAAAAGGGGGGGGGAATTGGACATACACACTGGAAAGATGATGTGGTGACACAGAGGGAGAAGAAAGCCATGTGATAGGATTAATGCATTTACAAGTCAAAGAATACCAAGGATTACTAGAAAATACCAGGAGCTAGAAGGGCAAGGAAGGATTCTCCCCTAGAGTTGTCAGAGAAGCAAGGCCCTGATGATTTGGTTTTAGGTCTTGAATTTCGTCTTGGATTTAGGTCTTCTAACCTCTAGAATTAGGTAACAATAAATTACTGTTGTTTTAAGCTACCCAGTTTTTGGTTCTTTGTTATGTCAGCCCCAGGAAACTAATATATTCATTATGCTACCTCCAATGGAGATGGCTATTGTGAGGTCACTGCTGAGTTGGTCATAGCTGTCTATTACCGTGCATTCTACACTCTGATGTCAAAGGAAGAGAACTGTCTTTCATTCTACCAGGAATTGAATGGATGCATCCATAATTTTGCATGGGACAACTGATTCTAGGTTATTGCATTTAATGATATGTTGCTAAAGATATTATAAAAGGCAGAGTCAATACAAGGAAAAACTTACTACTCTGTCAAGGCCCAGACGTAACCTGGAGTGCTTACCAGGGAATATCTTCCTCAATTTTGATCTGCTCTTCATGACTAATAGCAGCTTGCTGTTTTCTCCAACAGTATCACCAGAAACACTTCATTTCTCAGAGCAAAATGACCTCTTACTTCATTTCTATAAAACCCATCTGCTGAAACTTACCTTGATCTCTTCCCAGATAACTGAAAATTGAACTCTTTAAAAGAAATTACATTCCCGTCAGCCCCAATTGTGTGATCTATCCCTGTGCCCTAACAAAAACAAATTCATAAAAATGTAAGAGGACATTTTTCAAAGACTTCATTTCTTGGATCATGGAGTTCAATCTCACAGATTGTCATATGATGATGATGACGTAAAAATGATCGGGATGTGATAAAATTGAAAAGCATGCTATTAGTGAAGACTCATTGAGACAAGGCCCAGGTCAGGACAGAAATTCAGAGAAGAAAGCCTGGAATATTTTACCCTTAGGCTGATGACCAGTTCTAGCAAAAATAACTGAGTGACTGGGCAATGTTCTTGACAGCTTCAGGGTTAGGCAGAGAAAAGCTGGACTGAGAGGCACTCGTGTTTTTTTTCTTTTTTTTTTAATTGTATTATATTAGTCACCATAAAAATACATCATTAGTTTTTGATGCAGTGTTCCAAGGTTCATTGTTTATGTACAACACCTAGTGCTCCATGCAATATGCGTTCTCCTTATACCCACCACCAGGCTCACCCATTCCCCCACTCCCCTCCCCTCCAAAACCCTCAGTTTGTTTCTCAGAATCCACAGTCTCTCATGGTTCATCTTCAGTTGAGAATCCAAAAGGCTGCAGTGCTGGAGAAAGGGTGCAATGGAAGTAACTGCCCTCACAAACACTGCATCCAAGCTTCAAGCCATCTGGGTGACATAAAAATCTCAATCCCTGAAACTGGTTTTAGGAAATGCCAGATAAAGTCAATCCTGATTATTCATCTCTTCACTAAAACTTATTTGTAACCCCAAATCAATACTCATGGCATTTTCATGGTCATTTGAGGACATGCACAGAGTGGCAAAACATTTCAGTCACTCAACATACATATTTCCAACAGAGGTCAAAAAAGATGATGTTCTGCTTTCTGATGTCAGCTCTCATATTGTAAGTAAGTATCCTTTTTGCAGTCTACTTAGTTCTACATTTTTCCTATTCTGTGCTTTTTGGTGGTGATTTTGTGGCTTAATATGGCCTCCAGGTGGAGTGCTGAAGTATTGTCTAGTGCTCCTAAGCATGAGAAGACTGTCTTAAGTAGAAAATGTCTGTGCTAGATAAGCTTCATTCAGGCATGAGTTCTAGTGTCACTGGCTGTGAGTTCACTGTTAATGAATCAACAATACAGTATGATCAGAAAAAGAGGAAATTTATCAACTTCTAAATAAGGTCACTGAGGAATGTGTTAAAATAACATCTATAGTGATGAAGCCATGGAGAAGTGATTACATTTGTGGATTCATGAGATGACAACAAGTAAGGAAGTAGACTGACCACACATGAGACTAAAAGTCAGAAATTTGTAGTCATGCTACCCAGGATCAGGAAATTGTTAAACCCTTCTTGCCTAGTGCTACTAGCTTCTACATTTCAAAAATTGATACAGGCAAAAAGTGTTAAAATTATAAACAATGCAGGATCTTCAGATCAGGAAACTACAGGAAAATTTGTTTAATATCTGCTAAGTGTTACAGGAAAAATGTTCTGTAGAAGAGTTCTTTTACACTGCTGATGAGACTGGCTTGTTTTCCAAGGATGTTGGCCAATGAACCTATATAACGTCTAAGCAAGAAAGAGATACAAGAAGGAGTAAATGAAATAAAAATAATATATGGATATATCCAAATGAATAATGACTGTCTAAAATTTTTCAAATGTCTTGAGAGGTTTAAAATATAAGAGATTTAAGATAGAAGGCAAGAATAGGACAGAAGACAGGAGAGGGATATATGTTAAAGTGTTAATGTGTACTGAATGTTAAAGTGAACTGAATTTCTTGATTGAGAGGACAAAAACACCAATTAACATTAGAAGAGAAGTATAATACAATTATTTTTTAAATAGTCCAAAAAATGGAAGCAATCCACATTTGTATCAAGAGTAAAATAGATTAAACTATGATATATTCATACAACTTAACACTAACAACAATAAAAGTAAGTTAACTCTAGACTCTGACTAAACCTCAAAAAATATCATATTTCAGAAAAGAAGCCAGACCAAAAAAACATATATCTAATCATTCTATATGTATAAAATACAAAAACAGGCAAAATTAAATTTTGGTGTTCGTGATTATACTTAGGCAAAAAAATACAAAGAAAATCAAAGAACTCATCACCTTACAATTTAGAATAGTAACTACCTTTAGGTGGTGGGAAGAAATGGGACTGGGAGGAAAGCTTCAGAGGGTTTCTGAACTGCCAAAGCTGACGATGCTGGATTTCATGTGACCCTTGCAGTGATCACACAGGTGCTTACTTTGAGATATAATGTTCGGCTGTACATTTTATTTTCCATACCGTTCTGTATGTATTTCATGGTAACAGTATTTTTAAATGCAAGTTACAATGCCAAGTGTATAATTGGCTCCCAATCTTGTGTCACAATTCTCTGTGCATATATACATTTGAAACACTGGAAGGGTTTTCTCTAAACTGTTAACAAAGTCATTTTTTATTTCTGTTTTCACATCTTCTGACTCTCTAAATTTTCTACAATGAATGTATGCTTCCAAATGTTCATCCATTACATGAAAATGTTATAATTAATTTGAGCAATGTCATAAAGGACATTTATACTGCTTTTCATTTTTTTCACTCGTAAGTGTAACCATCCTTCTACATGTATATCTGCACCCTTTGTTATGAAATAAATTCTTAGAAGCTCAATTACTGAGTCAAAAGTCGAAATATTTGACATCTGCTAGGTACTGCCATATTGTTCTATAAAAACATTTCCACACATTCTTGGCAAACATTAGATGCTGTGATGATCTGAAAAATGGCCTCCAAAGAACAAAATCTTAATCCCTGAAACCTATTGGATATGACCTTAAATGGAAAATGGATTTTGCAGATGTGATTAAGTTCAGGATCTTGAGGAAATTTTTCTAAATCATCTGAATGGGCCCCCAATATAATCAGAGCCCCAAACATAGTCACAAATGTCTTAATAAGAGAGATTTGAGGTAGGAGATGTTATAATGAAAGCAAGGCATGTGATGTGATGTGAGGAAGGAATGTAGATGGCTTCCAGGCACTAGAGATGAATTCTTTTCGAGGTCCTCTAGAAGGACCTAGCTCCTCTCATTAACTCTGCCAATGCCTTGACTTTAGTCCAATGAAACTGCAGACTTCTGGCCTCCAGAATTATAGAATAAATTTATGTTTTAAGCCATGCAGCTGGTGGTAATTTGTTACAGCAGCCATGGAAACTAATATAGGTCCTATCACTTTCTAATTTTTGTGAATTTGTTAGTTCAAAAAGTTATCTGCTTCTTTTCTTTTCTTCTTTCCTTTCTTCCTTCCTTCCTTTTTTTTTTTTTTGCTACTCAGAAAGGTTGGTCCGCTTTTCTTGTGCTTTTTTCATTAGTGTCTTTTCTATGACTTATCCATATACCTTCCCCTTTTTGATATTAGATATTATTGTTTGTATATGTATATATATATATATATATATATAATGTCCTTATTATCTTCCCATTTCTCTCTGTCAAAAAAATAAACTATATGAATCCTTTTAGTGGTTGACACCTTATTACTCATGATAGACATCCCTAAAACTAAATGTTTATCTGAATTTCTGAGGCAAGCTAACTGCTCGTCTGAATTTTTGAGCCCATTGCTAACCACTGCATTTCTGCAAAACTCTCAAACTAATATTTCACCTCCCTTATATCAACTGTGTCCTCGTGCCTCAAACAGCCTTATGCCTATAGACTGGTAAACTCATAGCTGTGATATATGGCCAGCACCCCTGCCTAAAAAACAAGGAATCTATTATTATTTCCCTTATTAAAATTTATGTCCTCCCTCATCTTCTGGACTTGACATCACTGTCTTGGCTTTCAAAGTCTAACACTGGCTTCCAAATATGTCATGAATTCTGCTACCTTAGACCAAGCTTGGACATACTTGGTATTTTCATTATGGACCAGGTGTTTCATTTCTGTGGCTTTTGAAACAAATATGCTGGAACTCTATGCTAGACTCAGACAATACATTGTATGTTTATCTAGCACCTTCTGTAAGAAAGGTGCTGCAGTTCATATTCCTGCCAAGTAAAATTTGTTCCCACAAATGGGAACTGAATATATTGGACAATCATCAACAGCCATACACTTTCATACATAATCGATATTTCTGAACATTTCTTGCTGGAATATGAAACTGTGTTCTGTGCTTCTAGCGCTACCCTTCCATGCACCTAAACCCTCCTACCCCTACTCCACTAATGTTTATATCCCACTCCACCATGAAGGTCCCCTTCCAATTGCTCCATACAACTGCAGATAACTTTTTCATGTCAAGTTTTATGCTAATATAATTTTACCCACTTCTTGAGGTTGCTAGGCAATAGATAGGGAATTGTGAACATCTAAGGCATGATTATTTATCAAGTTAGTTGAAACTGGAGTAAATTTATTCTCAAATGTGGTCTGGAATCATATCCATAGCTCTGATTATAATTCATTTCAAGACCTGGCATATACTCCTATTTTCATTATTAATGAAATGAAATGTTATATCAAAGACAATTATATTAAACCCTCAATAAAATCTGATTGATGTCAGGTGAGAACCTTTCTACTGAATTTTACTTAACTGAGGAATCTATGTTTTACTCACTTTTTGCAAAATCAATCAAGTTACCAAGGACATAAAATATTCCAAGCACAAATTAATACCTCATAAGAAAGGCAGTTTTAAAAGGCAATCTACATATATAATCAATAGAGAACACTCAAAGGCAGTATTTTTACAGTTTCAGAAGTATTCAAAGTAAATTTTACCTTCATCCAGCACTTCTGAAGGCCTGAAGTGAAGCTTTTATTACAAGGTAGATTAAAGAAAATGACCTAAAAGTGAGTCATTTTCTCAAATAAGTTGAAATACTATTATCTTAATTCTCAACTCATTTCTGAGTATAGAAAGTTATTGGAATATTCAAGAGATAAGATTGATGATATTCCACTCTGTCTTGATGGCTATATAGTAATTCCATAATTGGCTTCATATTATTGTCTCACAAACTAAAACAAAATATACTTATAGTAGACCTGGGGCACTATATGTGTGTGTGCATGAGAGAGAAAGAGGCAGAAAGGAAGAGACATACAACATCTCTGTCTTTGGGGAAATACCACCCATTCACATCATTTGTTGAGATCGGGTTGACATCCATCAGCTAAGTCTAATAAGAGTTCTCTCTGGCATTTCTCCAAAGCCTTAAGAAAAATGTTTACTTTTGCCAGGATCTAAAGCTTTGAGGGTCTTGTGAGGCCAAAGCTTCTACTGGCCATTTTCCAACCTGACACATTCTTTATGAAAATGAAGCCAACACAAAGAGACAGAGAGAGACAGAATTGAACCTTATATGCAATGCTTAAGTACTTGTAATGAGTGAAATTCTATTTTTGTATACTTATTAATATCATTAATAAACACTTTCTAGTTTAGGATGACAGAGGAGTAAGTGGATTCCAAGCCTGTCTCATCCCTCAAACACAGTTAGGTAAGTTATTAAATCATTCTGAACACCCAAGAAAGTTAATCGGAGATTAATCTTTTGTCTGAGAGAACAAAAGCTGCAAATTAGAAAAGCAACCACATTTTGGAAGGTAGGAAGTGGTAGAGAGTTGATTTGGGCGGGGGGGGCTAACTCTGGATATAGCAGTGGGGTGGGAGCTCTGTTTACGGAGGATACTACAAAGTATTATAAGCAGCAGAATGCAAAATCTTAACTTTTAGAAGTCGGCTACCTTGGGGTAGGTGCCTGGCTTAAAGGAGCTCAGGTGGCAAAGCAAAGGAGAGTCCCAGGAGTGACAGCATGGTCTGAGAATCCCTGGATCTCAAGAACAACGGGCAGTGCCAGCATGCTGCATTGTTCACAGTCGTAGGAGTGGGGATGTCAGCTGAGAGCAGCAAGTCTAGGTGGCAGCTTTCTGCTCTGTTTTGCCATAAACTCTGAACCCTTGAACAGTTGTTGGACAGGGCTGCAAGAGTGCAATGAAACCCTCCTTCAGAGGATCAGCATGGGTCTGCACCACAGGAGTTCTTAAATTTGAAGTTTTGAAACTCAGTCATGCACAAAAATTTCAGACACAGACAGTATGAATGCAGGGATCTGACAAAAACTAGGGACACAAGAGAGGTGATTGACTGCTCTTCTCTGATAGCTCCCTGAAGAGTGGGGGGTGGGGGGGACAAACTTTCATCTCTGGGATAGAAAGCAGGGTACCACCACATTTGACCTTCCCATCAATACTGAAAGCCTGCAGGGAGCAAAACAGAGCTACATAATGGAGGCCAAAGCTACTTACATCAAGTTCCTCCTCCCTAAGCCTAAAGATGCATTTCTTCTAGGGCAAATACACCTGAGAATCAGTGAAACAGGCCCCTGCCCCAGAAGACCAGCACAAACAATTCCCTAGCACCAAGTCTCCTGATCACAGAGTGCTGCAAACCTTCAGCTCTAGGGGAAAGAGGATCTAGCTTCCCTTTTATTTTTAATTATTTTTTCATTTATATTCTTTTGTTTTCAATTCTTTTGGGGTTTTTTATTTCTTTATTTTTTTATCTTTATGTACATATGTGTATATATGTTTATATATTTTTATTTTTTATTTCATTTTATTTTATGTTAATTTTTAAAATTTTTGGATCTAGATTCTTTTAACAAGCAGATCAAAACACACCCAGGATCTAGTTTTTTTGTGGTTTTGTTTTTTGTTTTTGTTTCATTTGTTTTAATTTGATTTCTTCTTTTCTTTTCTGAACAAAATGATGAGATGGAAAAATTCACCCCCAAGAAAGAAAAGAAGTAGACCTCATGGCCAAGGGTTTAATCAATACAGATGTAAGTAAAATGTCTGAACTAGGATTTAAAACAATGACTGTAAGGATACTAGCTGGGCTTGGAAAATCACAGAAGACACTAGAGAACCCCTTACTGCAGAGATAAAAGAACTAAAATCTAGTGAGGCTAAAATTAAAAATGCTATAACCAAGATGCAAACCCAAATGGATGCCCTAAAAATGAGAAAGGACAAAGTAGAGAAATGAATCAGTGATATAAAAGATAAATTATGAAAGATATGAAGATAACAAGAAGAGGGAAACAAAGATAATACATCACAAAGACAGATTTAAGGAACTCAGCATTTATTAAAATGGAATAACATTCGTATCATAGGTGTCCATAAGATGAAGAGAGAAAAAAAGAGGCAGAAGGTTTGTTTGAGCAAATTAGACCTGAAAAATTCCCTAATATGGGGAAGGACACAGACATCAAAATCCAGGAACCACAGAGCACTCCCATCAAGTTCAATAAAAGCCAACCATCACTAAGGCATATCATAGTCAATGTAACAAAATACACAGAGAAGGAAAGAATCCTAAAAGCAGCAAGAGAAAAAAGTCCTTAACCCACAAGAGAAGACAGATTAGGTTCACAGCAGATCTGTCCACAGAAACATAGCAGGCCAGAAGATAGTGGCAGGATATATTCAACATGTTGAATGGGAAAAAATGCAGCCAAACATACTTTATTCAGCAAATCTGTCATTCAGAATAGAAGGAAAGATAAAGAGTTTCCCAGACAGACAAACAAACAAAAGAGTTCGTGACCACTAAAGCAGCCCTGCAAGAAATTTTAAGGGGGAATCTTTGAGTGGAGAAAAGAAGACCAAAGCAACAAACACCAGAAAGGAAGCAAGAACATCACCAGAAACACTAACTCCAAAAGTATTACTAAATTCATATCTTTCAATAAAAACTCTGAATGTAAATGAACTAAATGCCCCAATCAAAGGACATACAGTATCAGAATGGATTAAAAAAAAAAAAAGATCCATCTATATGATGCCTCAAGAGACTAATTTTAGACCTAAAGACAGCTGTATTTGGAAAGTGAGGGGATGGAGAACCATCTATTATGCTAAAAGACATCAAAAGAAAGCTAAGGTAGCCATATTTATATCAGACAAACTAGATTTTAAAGTAAAAACTGTAACAAGAGATGAAGAAGGGCAACATACCATAATAAAGGGATCTATCCATCAAGAAAATCGGACAATTGTAAATATTTATGCTCCCAACTTGGGAACACCCAAATATGTAAATAAATTAATAACAAACATAAAAATACTCATTGATATAACAGTATAATACTAGTAGGGGACTTTAACACACTACTTACAGCAATGGACAGATTATCAAAGCAGAAAATCAACAAGGAAACAGTGGCTTTACTGGGTACTTACCCCAAAGATACAGATGTAGTGAAAAGAAGGGCCATCTGTACCCCAATGTTTATAGCAGCAATGGCCACGGTCGCCAAACTGTGGAAAGAACCAAGATGCCCTTCAACGGACAAATGGATAAGGAAGATGTGGTCCATATACACTATGGAGTGTTATGCCTCCATCAGAAAGAATGAATACCCAACTTTTGTATCAACATGGACGGGACTAGAAGAGATTATGCTGAGTGAAATAAGTCAAGATGAGAGAGTCAATTATCATATGGTTTCACCATATGCTCCATATGTGGAGCATAACAAATAACATGGAGGACATGGGGAGATGGAGAGGAGAAGGGAGTTGAGGGAAATTAGAAGGGGAGGTGAACCATGAGAGACTATGGACTCTGAAAAACAACCTGAGGGTTTTGAAGGGGCGAGGGGTGGGAGGTTGGGGGAGCCAGGTGGTGGGTATTAAGGAGGGCACATATTGCATGGAGCACTGGGTGTGGTGCAAAAACAATGAATGCTGTTACACTGAAAATAAATAAAAAAGAAAAAATATATAAATATAAATAAGTAAATAAATTCTTTCTAAAAAGGTAGATTGCCACTAATAAATTCTTTATTATGCTCATGTTATTGTTCTCAGTATTTCTACTGACACCAAAACAGCATTTCAGACTATGGTCCCTACTAGAAAATGAGGCTCACCTGTGTCTGGGTTTTCAATAATTGCTCTTCCTCTTACTTCAATCTTTTAAATAAATTTGGCTTTGTAGATGTCACTCTCTTGTCCTAAAAGATTATCCAGAAAGTTTAATTGAATCTACTCTGGTAAAAATATTCATTACTTAAAACTCCTTATGTAATTTACATTTGCAGCTACGGATCATATTTATCTTGATGTTAGGAAAGAATCAATCTCATATTGAAGGAAAGAATCAATCTCATATCTTTTGTCTGATCAAAAATATTTATTACCATTTCTAGAAATCCATTCTCTAGTACTAAGACTGCACAACCAAAACAAGAAAACAAATATTACTACAAATGAAAAACAACTTTGATTCCTTCATTTTCCAGGAATGGTCTATTTTCACGGGATAATACATTGCTTTATCAGAACTTAGTGCATCTCTCAGATTTTCTCTTTCACATTCAAGGAGTATTTAATTGAATTTTAAATATAATCTGCCATCATAAGGCCACAGATATTTTTTGACTTGCATGGCTGAAGAAAAGGATAGTACATATATATATATTTGTGTCAAATATTAAAACTCACTGTTTACTAGTATGTGACTCTCAGATTTTAAAACCACTGAATTATTCAGATCTAAATGAAGATTCTGGAGTTTGGAGTTATGCTTTTAAATAGCAATGTTAAGATATGACCAATTTAAATATTTGGGATGAAAATGACTAGGTTGTTTGCAAAAGCCAAGACTATTTCTGAAAAAAAAAAAAGTCACCTTAATTTTATTCGACATTAATTTATATCCGTATGTTCAGCTAAAAACTTTTCAATCTTCCCTTGCAGCTACATAATTAAAACATAAGACTAAATATGGGCCAATGAGATGTTACCAAAAATGTTACATGGGTGTCCAAGGGAGAATATAATCTCTCATTTATTCTGCTGCTTGCCACCGAATGTGATGTGGACTTCAAGATAAAAACAAACATTAAAACCAGGATGCCTGGACGTGGCGGGACGTATGTGTCATGGCGAGCTCCGTCTGAAGTGTTTCCCATATCCGCAGAACAGCGTGTGCGTCTCTCTCTTTGGACTGACTTCCCAGAGGATTTGAGACCAATTGCAGATAATCAAGGAGCTCGAACTCACAACCTTGACATCAAGAATTGCATGCTCTTTCCTGGAGTCAAGATGGCGGAGAAGTAGCAGCTGAGACTACATCAGGTAGCAGAAGATCAGCTAGATAGCTTATCAAACCATTGCGAACACCTACAAATCCAATGGGAGATCAAAGAGAGGAAGAACAGCAATTCTGGAAACAGAAAATCGGCCACT
>PISX010028692.1:0-21173 GCA_004024625.1 Mellivora capensis | reverse complement strand
CTTTTCTTGAGAGGCTCTGCTCTAATGTTCACGTCTCGCGAGAGCGAATGATGCGCAATGGTGAGGAGGCATGTGTGCGTCCATGCCTGCAAGGGTGCTGGGCTCGTGCTGCATTCTTCTGGGAGGCAAATTTTGTTGCCTGTGGTGTGCTTTAAAACGAAGCGTTTGAAGTGGTATTCTTTTTTGGGGTCAAAACAGATCTAAGCGCCATCAGTCAGTGTGCCGAGCTGCGAACAGAGCAGCGATTTCCTGAGACGAGGTGTGTGTCTGCCAGGATCAACCACAGGCCCTGCCAGATCCTTGTGGGAGATGAAATGCCAGGGAGCAGCCTGCTACCACAAAGAGAAGCGGGATGGCAGCGACACCTCCAACGGCAGAAAATTGAGAAAATGTTCCTTGGAAACCAGTTCCTCATTGTGCAATCCTGACAATACCAAGACCCCAACCCATTCGCTCCAGAGAGTAATTAACAAGTGCCACTTGTATAATTTTGAGGGTTTATAAAGTGCTTGCGAGGTTGTTATCCTATGTATTGGGTTTGAACTTGGGAGCCTGCGGTCAGCTCTGACAAGGAGCCCTCGTGTGCCAGCTTGCACCGTCCCTTGTCTCATTTCCAAAGTGGAGCCATGGAAACCGTGGCTGTCCCCGGGGATGGGTGTCCTGCCTTTAAATGACTTGCTTCCCAACAGTTTTGGAACTAAGAAATCATGACTCTGAATCATGAGAGTATGGGAGAATTTCTATTTTTCTCCTATATATCTTGGAGTTTTCCAAATTGTCTGTGATAAGCATGGCTACATTTGTAATTAGAAAAAAAAAGTTGTTTAAAAAAACCAGGGGAAGCAAGCTTCTGAAATACACCACGGGATTGGCCACCTGCTTTGGTCCCACTTCCTGGGTCAAAAGAAGCATTGCATTTTTGAAGAGGGGCCATAGAGTTCATGTAACAGAGCCATTCGTGCGCCAGTGTGCAGAGAACACAAGTAGCAAAAGTAGTGTCCTACTTCTTTAAAATGGATACTTGGAAAGCTTTAACACCAGTAAAACAAAGCCAGAGATATCCATCCTCTTAGATGAAGTGAGATGGATTCTGAATGTGCTATTTTCTCTTTTAGATAGTTTATTTTTTCATTAAATAATATATGCTTCTTAAAGGGAATGTGGCAAATAAAAAGAAAAGGAACAATATTCTATCCATTAAAGATGATCTTGAAATCCCCCCTCCCTCCTATCTTTTTAAATGGAAGTGGGTGGGTATTTTGTTTTTGTTTTGCACAATGGTATTTATTTTTATTTGAACTTCTGAATTTCCTTTTCCAGAATCATTTCTTTAAATCTAAATAGTGAGAGTAACAATTCATTATAAAATCTTTTTTGAAAAGCTTCATCCAGAGTGAAAGAAAGACTGTTTTCCACAGGTATGGTTAGGTGAGCTGCTTTGAAGGGATACCCCACCAGAGAGCTCATAAAAAAAAAAAATTTTTTTTTTTAGCACTTCCCCTGTGTTGATTTCCTAATTTGAATTCTAAATAAGAAAAAAAAAAGGCAGATGAGTGATATATCACCAGACCCCTTGCCTCTGCAAGACTATTTCTGTATCATTAACTCAGAAAGATGACTCGGCAGGGTATAATATGCTTGGTTTACAACTTTGTCCTCAAAATATGTTACTCATTGCTTCATTGTTATTTAGCATTTAGTATTAAAAATTTAAGAGGCCAGACTTTCACTTATTTGTATGTAAAGTCATTTTTGTTTCTGCCTATAAATATATAATATGTAAAAATTCATCTTAGTAGTTATACAAGATTGGGTCAGCCCCGGAGTTCTCCCCGACCCCAGGGATTTCCTTGGAACATGATGAGCTGTTTCCAATTTCCCATTTCTTTTTCTTTTTCTTCTTGAGGAAGATTTTCTTTAACTCTTAATTTTGGACATTGAGTTTATTCCAATTGCTATATTTTTAAAGTTTGATCTCTATGTGGGTTTTTGTTTTTTGTTTTTTTTTGTTTTTTTTTAGGATTTATGTATTTATTTTAAAGAAAGGGAGGGAGAAAGTGTGTGTGGGGGGCGGCTGGGGGCAGGCAGAGAGAAAGAGGGAGAGAGAATGTAAAGAAGACTCCCCATTGAGCGCTGAGCCTAAAGTGGGTCTGGATCTCATGACCCTGAGATCATGAACTGAGCCAAAACCTAGAGTCAGAGGCTTAATTGACAGTGCAACTCAGGTGCCCCACTATGTTTTCAATATTTTCTCCCATCATTTTAATTTTTGTCTGGATTCTAGGAGAACTACTGGAATTTGTCCTCTGTACTATTGATCAGTTTTCTGCAATGACAGTTATGTCCTTTACTGCCTCCAATTATGATCCATTATTGCTTTTCTAATTTTTCTAAAGTCTTTAATTTGACCTATGTCACTTTTATGTTTCATCTTCTTTTGCTGGCTTTTCACCTCAATTATTTCTTTCATAGTGATGTCCTCTTTTTGCCCCATGGAGTGCAGGTCATTCTCTATTTAAATCCTAATCCAAGAGGTGCCTGGGTGGCTCTGTCAGTTGGGCAGCTATCTTTGGCTTGGGTGGTGATTCCAGGGTCCTGGGATTGAGCACCACCTTGGGTTCCCTGCTCAGTGGAGAGCCTGCTTCTCCCTCATGTCTGCCTGCTGCTCTGCCTACTTATGCTCTCTGTCTCTCTCACAAATAAATAAATAAATCTTTAAAAAAAATCCTGATCCCAGATCATTTTTTCTTAATTTCAGTTTTTATAATAAATATCTTTCAGGAGTCTGCTTATCCTCTGAATTTTTGTAATGATTTCTTTCATATTTTGATCCAAAATTTTCCTTGTTCTTCATGTTTTAATATTTTTCTTTTTGATTTACCCTCAAATAGAAAGGATATTTCACTTACTCTTGGCCTTGTTCTTTGGTGCTGGTCACATCTCTTTCCCAGAGGTCGAGCTTGATTTAATTTCCAGGGGGACTCTTTAGGACTGAGATGAAAGTTCCTTCCATGCTTCCTGGCTTTAACATTCTGAAATGATGGAGTGCACAGAAGTGAGAGCTCCTAGCATGTGCTCCTACTAGAGCTCTCCATGTCCCTGCCCCCAATCCCCCTTGTTTGACATCATCTGGAAAGATGATATCTCTTCTGATACTAGGCATTACTTCCAGCTTCTCTATATTTCTTGAAAAATATCTAATAGGGGCTGTGGTATAATCTGAGGGCTCCTTGCTGAGAACGTCCTAATCTGGGTATACACCCCAGTTCTATCTCTGACCACCTTTGTGAACTTTACTGAATTACTTCATATCCTTGAGCTTTACTTTCCTAGAATGAAGATAATGATACTGCTACTATTTTTTTGTTGCAAGGTTAAAGAGAGATAATGTTTGTAAAGTGCATTTGAAATAAATTTTAAATATTAGCTGCTATTATTGTTATTAATATTACTATTCTCTCTTTAAATACAGGGATAAAGAAAGGCATTGATTGGAGTGGAGGATATGAAACAGCACACTGACAGCTTTGAAGAGAAGCACCCCATGGTGGAAAGGCAGCTGTCCAATTTTGTCATTGACACAGATGTTGAATTCCTGAATCTTGGTGGACAATAGGGGAATATTTTCAATCAGGCACAGACATGGTGAGTCACAAAATGGTTTTCCAATCTGGTTTGATCTGCTTCTGAAGTAGTAGAACTTCCTTAAGATTCTGATAAGAGTTTGATTGCAAATCACAGTTTTCTTATTGCTGTGATGTTTCATCTTCTGGGTCTTTATAGGTATTTTTGTGGGAAGGCTGATGGTGGTGTGTCCACAGCTATTATCCAGTTGCAATGTTAAGTGGGAAGTCTGCAGGTGTATTTCTCAGTTAGCTTTCAAGTACAAATTACCAGATTTAACCAGTTAGATGCATGAAAACAAAATATGTTGCATGAGTGATTTCTTTCATTTCTTAGAGCTCTATAAGTAATTCCATTTTTATCCAGATTTTACTTGTTAAATGTGTTCTAAGTTAGGGATGATGGAACCTTCTCTTTTGTTATCATGTTGATATTCTGTCATTCTCCTATCATACCATAATGAAATGGCATGTTTGGCATTCTTATGGACCTTTTAAACCACTTATTTGTGTTTTCTATTAGCATCCTTCAGGATCAAAGACAGAGTTGAATTCAGGGGCCTTGGCATTGACGTTCAAATATATTTGGAAAGGATGCTTGAACTTCACTGTATGATATAGCACTCCTGCTGAAGCCATTGTTATTCTAAAAAAATAGATCTTAGGATGTGGATGTTCTCTTTCTGTTGTGGAAAGATAGATATATGTTCAGTTGTAGTGTTTTTGAGATAACCTTGATGTGACTCACCAGAGTTCAGATCGCAAGCTCCTCTGTTTTTCTGTTGATGGAGAACGCTGGGAGAAGCTTATTGGGTAGTGATGGAAAGAATCGTGCCCCACTGGGTAGGGGCCGTACTGTCCAGTCTGAGTTTTGCTAAGGCTGTGTCCAATTACCTCCTAATAGATTTAGCACCGACATGGCACTTAATTGTAAAATGTTTTCAATTCTCTGAAAAACTCTCCTCAGACGTAAGTCATTACCATTATCACCCCATTGTGCACGGAGTGTAGTGTGATTCCATATATTCCCTGGGTTTTTGGTTTCTCTAGTCAATTCATTCCCGTTAATATTTACTGAGGTGACATTTGGTTGCTTGGCCCATGACAAATGGTGAGGTTAGAATGCCTTGTTCTGTGGTTTGATGTTGGGACATTGGACATGATGCCTTTCTTTTGAGCATAAGCAGTACAAGGAAACAAACCAATTAGCCCTTCAAGTGAGTGCTGAGGATGCCAGGGACATGTGGTTAAGTTACATAATGATGAAAAGTCAAAAGAAGTACCATCCTAGGGTTGAAGAAAAGAGGTCACTGTTTTCGGGACTTGGCCTTGTCTTTAGATCTGCTGTCATTCATGGGAACTGTGAAGGCTCTGGTATCTCGGATATCTATCTTGATGATAAATAAATCAATGGAAAGTTAGGCACTAGCTTGAAATAGTGGGACTCGATATAGCCAAAGGTTTTTCCCAGCAATGCTATGCTGGAAAGTGTCAGTACTTTCTGCCCCCTTGTCTCTTGGTCTAATCTGCCAGTTACAGGAGTTCCTTTCTTCTTGAAAAGTACATGGTACAAAGCACAATCCCCCTTAGTTTAAGTTAGAGCCATGTCCCTGGAATTAGAGGCCTCACTGACCTGTAATGTGGGAGTCTTAGGGGAAAGGGAAAGGAGGAAAAGAAATTGATATTCACTGTGAAGCCACAGTGTGAGAGATGAGGCACGAGGTGCTTTTCAAACATTG
The DNA here is from genome assembly GCA_004024625.1 of Mellivora capensis. Taxonomy (NCBI): domain Eukaryota; kingdom Metazoa; phylum Chordata; class Mammalia; order Carnivora; family Mustelidae; genus Mellivora; species Mellivora capensis. The sequence continues at coordinate 15,811 of PISX010028692.1, read as the reverse complement.
TTTTGTTTAATCCACACAACATGCTGCTCCTGTGGCATCACCACTCCCCTGATGGTTTTACTGTTATCCCCCTTTTTCATCGACAGGAAGCCAGGGGCAGGAGATGTGTTTCACCTACTTGAGGTCCCATGGTGTCTGTGAGTCTAGTTCAGTCTTGGTGAGCCAATGGTTCCCAACCTTTAGCAGGTATCAGAATCACCTGGACGGTTCATTAAACCGTAGACTGAGGGGACTCATTCTTAGAGTTGCTAATCAAGTTGATTTGGGGTCAGACTCAAGAATCTGCATTTCTAATAAGTTCCCAGGTGAAGCTGATATTGCTGGTTTAAAGACTACTCTTTGAGAATCTCTATTCCATACTATACTGTATTTTCAGAAGCGTGAGTCAAACTGGAAAGGTGGGCCCTGTTGATTGACTTCCTTGATTTTAGCCCTGAACATCAGATCATGTCCTCTTAAAGGAACCTGGCCTGCTGTTGCCAGTGTTCCCTGGGTTCCTGCAGAAGCTCCCCATGGTTTTGGTCTCCAGGTCTCAAATTAGTCCATTTGGTATTTGATGTTGCCACCAAGGTCTTTGACCATTTAGTGAATGAGATGTATGCTTATGGAATATAGTTGATGACTAGACTTATTTGCTTGATCTGGCGTTGGATGAAGTTTTTATCTTGACAGTCCTGCCCATTTAAATCATAGCACCTGTAGGGGAGTCACATGAAATTTAGATATAAGAACTTGGAGATGATTTTTCTGGGTCATACCTAACCCAGCCAAGGCAACTCCATGATACCAGAAAAGGAATAACAGTGGTCCTAGGATGGAAGATTACTTGTAGGATCCACAGTGGCCAATTATTTTCAGATTTACTATGTATGCTTATTAAAACACATTCCACATCTCCAAAAGGGAAATGATTTATCTTGGTCCCAGGAATGGCTCTGACTGTGGCAGAGGATTAGATGCTGAGGTGAATCTCAGATTCAGGTAGGACACTGACTCTGATGTTATGCCATCAAAATGGAGGCCTATTCTTTCTGGGTCATCTCACTTGCTTTTATGGGCTAAACTATCACTCAGGGACTCTAGGTCTGGCCTCTCCTATGAGATGTAGGCTCGACATTTCTAACTGTGCATTAGGTATCTTTTTTGTATGTGTCTCACTGTCTCACTGTCTCACTACAGTGCACTTGGTTCTAGTTACTATGACTGTATAACAAATTAGCCCCAAATATAGTGACTTAAAAAAAGTCGACCTTCCTTTTGCCCCCAGATCAGCAGTTTGGGTAGGATTTGGCAGGGTTGGTTTATCTTTGGGACAGCTCAAAACTGAGGGGCTAAAAGTATCTTTCTGGGAGGCTTTTTTTGGCCTGCATTCTATTACAAGACAATTAAAATGTGTTGATTAGGAAAAGAGAATAAACATTACCTCTCAGTGGAAAGAATGCTAGTCATGCCATGAAAAGAACTTGTGATATGTACATACACCTATGTATGTATGTGTATCTATGCATGCAGTCATCTTCAGAAAATAAAATCTGGAGTGCATTTTTCAGTAAGTGATCAGAGGTGGTATTCATGAGCAACAGGATGGCCAGTCATTAACATTTCTGCACACATTCTGAGATGCTGAGCACATATACAAAGGTAGAGAAAATCAAAAGTGAAATAGACTGAGCTCCTGACTTAAGAAAGCATTCAATTTAAATGTCCAAAAGGTAAAATAAAAAAAACACAATCATCATCCTTTCCACCACAAAACAAAGAAATAGGAGTAAGACAAGGTATCATATTTATGATAGTGTCATGCTTTATCATTTACAAAGAATTTTTACATACATCGTCCATTTACACCTTCATTGAAATTTCATGAGAGTGTTATATTAGTATATAAAACATATTCTTAACATGTTAGAGTTTTGGGGGAATTTTAGGTAGTTTGGATGATAGAGTTGGGAACGGTTAACTTTGATTTCATGAGAGAGGATTCTTTAGTAGGATCCCAAGAGAAGAGGAAGGGACTTGAAGAAGAGGCATTTGAAAGTCCTTTTGAGGAAAAGAAATAATAAAAATTCAAAATGGGGCAAATAATTCAGTTTTAGGGAGTGGTAGGTAGAGGTAGGGAGAAGCAAAAATGTAGGCTGCCGTGGGCAGAATAATGGAGACCAATGGGTGAAGAGAGAGGACATTTAAATAGCAGCCCAAATTCTTGATGAAATTCTGATGAAATTGATGAAATTCTCTTAATGAAATTCTGAGGCGGTTAGGTATCGTTATAGAGTCACCCAAAGGACCATGATGAGATCAGAGTGGTAACTGAGGGAGGATTTGTACTGCTGGGTATAGGGCTGGGAAGCCCTCTATCCCAGATACATGACAGGTAGTAGGGAGGTTAGAGTCCTTACCGTGGCTGTGGAAATGGAGAAGAGTGTTGTAATTGAGAGAAATATTATTGGGAACCTAGTGAAGTGAGTGATAAGGGGATGTCCTATACTTTCTTGAACTAACTGGATAATTTAGACATCAAGATTCCCTTATGTCCTATGACAGACATGAGTTTATTATAGATAGTAACATGGATTTGACATTCGCTCTTCAATTAGCCGATCAAGCCTGCTCCTTGAAGGCAAAGACTTTATCTTACACAGCACAGTGCTAACACATGGAAAGAGCTGATAAATGCCTTGGATTGGCTTCCCCCCAAAAGGAGACTGAGACAGGGATTTGAGTGCAAGTTATGTGCTTAGGAGGCATGCCCACTCAACATGGGCTGGAAGTGAGTAATACGTGTGACTATAAGCCAGTTTTCCTCGGTGGTCAGCTGGAACTCAGTCTTGCTGGGGGATTTTTAGAGATATCCGGAGTTACCCATATTGATGGGCAAAGAAGGTGGCGGCATTTATCCCCTTATTCCCATTCACAGCTGGTGAGAGTTGTTTCTGAGACATTAACTTGCCCACATTTCTCGTTTGTTCTGCTGCTGTGGCAGACTACGCCCTCCGTCAGAATCAGTGAGCGGGTTTCAGTGTGTGGAGAAGTGAAAGCCACACGTGGGACTGGCAGGCAGCAACTGTGTCTGCTGTGATGAACACGGAATGGATAAATGAAGGGACAAGAGAACAAACACACACACACACATGCGTGTGCACACCCCCACACACATGCACATGAGCGTAGGGCTCTTCTCACCCACCATTTCCTACTAGAACATACAGTCTTTGTTTTTTTTTTTTTTATTCAGGACCTTCCTTCCAGACTCTCAAGGTGCCTTCCTGTTACTTCTCTGTCCTTGAATGTGTTTACAACATCTCCCAATTTAGTCTCATTTGCAAGTTTAATTAACAGGCTATTTACCCCTCTTCCGGATCATTAATGAAGATATTAAATAAGACCAGATCAAACATCCATCCCCAAAGCTCTCTTCTTTTCCCTCTCTTACCATCCCTTCCCCTTGCCTTTTCTCTCAATGCAGTGACCGTTCACTGTCACATTGGCCCACGGGGACTTCAAGCCATTTCTTGGTCCTTGTCATAAGTCATAACCAAGATAATCTGAGTGAATTTATCAAAGAACATTTGATGAGACGCTGTGTTAGATGTGCCATGCTCATCACACAGTATTCGCTGCATTTCTTTTGCCCAACTGATTTTTCAGTTCTCTCGGCAAATAGTTTCCTGAGGAAAGCATTCAAACAAATTTTAGTAAGTCCTGGCGTTGGTATGGTTGAGTTTTATTGTGGGGAGAAAAACTAAAATGTCACTTACTTTGTAACCACATTTCTGTGAGGGGTGTGAGAACGTACAGTTCTATTTTATAGGTGGGATTTGGGATATGCAGGCCGTTATACAAGTCCTGACTCTTTCACCGACGGCCTCCCAAGCCCCACGTGTCTCCACCATGCTGTGAGGCCTTCTGACATCTCTGACTGTGGAGACAGCCCCCTTCCCCAAACTGTCCCAAAGGCGGTAACATCTTGACTTGGCCATACAGAAGAATGAATCACCCCAGCTTTAATTCAACACACATTTCTTTTGTCTCTCATAACAAACAGAACAAGAAATCATAAAAACCATAGTTCATTAAGACACTCTAGTACCAACATTGACAGAATTTATGGAATTATAGAATTTGAGAGTTGAGAAGGACTTTAGAAGTGATTGGCCTCCGGCATCTTCCTAGGCTTATGGCCATCTTGAAAGTGTGTACACGTTTGTGTCCTAGGGTCTTAGTCCCTCTTTCTATGTCTTCACATCTTTTAGCCTCTGTTGAGCATGGTGATTGCTTCTTCTAATTTAATTCATCCCATTGGTGGACAGAAGGACTTCTCAGAAAAATCTTTTTTTTTTTTTTTTTAAGTTTTGAATTGGTTAATCTTTCTGTAACTTTCACTCATGCATCCTTCTTTGGTCTGGAACTACCAGGAAGCCATCTAATGTCATTCTTCACACAACACAGTTCTTGGGCACCTTATCTGTCCTGCCAAGAGACCTTTGGCCTGAGTGTCTTTGGTTCTTGCCACAGGTACTCAAAGGCGCTGATTTCTGTCATTCTGCTAACTGGGCTGAGCTCTCCTGGACATGTTTCCTTTTTCCAACTCCTAAGCCAGGTGTATTCTAATCTGTAAATGTGCAGTTGATTTTTAAAGCCTTTAAAAAATCAATCAAGCAATCAGCAAGAGTTTATATCCCTTAAATGCTTCATATAAATACTTAAATATAAAGTATGAAGGCAAGACAAGCTCTGCAGAGGCTTGGGGATCTATCAGTATGCACAAGTTTAAGTGGGGGGAGAAGCAATTTTATTAAATCTCCATCTCGAAGCTCTCATCAAGAAGGAAACGTGTGGTTTTAAAAAAACGGTGCAGAGACATCTAAAACAATGAGGCTCAAGTGTGGGAGACACTGCTGACACCCTCGAATAAATCAAGTCATTGGGGCCAACGGGCAGTGGTAGTCATGGTCTTGGCTGCAGTCACATGTTCGTGGGGGGGAATCAGCCAGTTGCACTTATGGATGTTCTTCATGAAATCATACAAAATTATGAGATTTTTATGAAATCTCAGCTCTTCAGTTATCTTAACATTTCATAAGATTCAATGAGGAGGACACAGGAAGTGCTTATTTTGGTTGCTAAAGTATGATCATCACCTGGAGGAAAAGCCCGCATGAGATTGTTTGAGCTGTGACTTGATCGAGCCACATTTTTCATGGAATACTGTTTTTGCTTGAAAGAATGACTGGCAGAAAAACTAGAGCTATTCAGATTTGTGTATTTGGCAGACACTTTCTCAAAAATGAAAAAAGTGAACCTGTCACTTCAAGGGAAACAACTGACAGTGTCTCTTGCCTATGATAAAAATTTAAGCTTTCAAGTGAAAATTAGAATTTTGGAAAACTTCTATCCACCACCATGAACTTGACAGCTTCACAATACTTGAAGACTTTTGTGATAAGATTGGTGGTGATATTAACAAATGCAATTTTTTGATATTGTATAATTAAATGTGTCAACATTTGGAAGATCTATACAACTTGGGGAACCAATATTTTCCAAATGACGAATGCTGATGATAAAACTCATGCATGGGCACCCAATCTATTTAATATGCAAGATAGATCAATTGATTTTAATGTAACAGATTATAAACATTTGACTGATATGGTTTGACATTCCATATTGCACCTGACCTCTAAGGAACTACTCTCATTGAGTGTTGTGTAGTGTCAAAGAAGAAAATTCATACTTATCAGAAAAGACTAAGAAAATACTTCTCCATTTTCTAACTGTATTACAAGGCCAGATAGTCTCAATTTACCTCAACAAATCAAACATATCTCAACTAATTATATGCAGAGGCAGATATGAAAATCCTACTATCTTCCAGATACTAATGAGATTTGTGAAGATATTTTAAAAAGTCACTTTCCCACTACCTTTGTTTTGGTTTGAAAAGTATAGTTAATTTTCATAAAGATACGGTATTTATGTTAACACTTAAGAGGATTATGATTTTACTTTAAAATGCATTAATAAAGAAATATTTTAAAATTTCTCAGTTTTAACTTCTAGTACAGTAAGAACGGATAGATATAACCCATATGAACAGAAGCTCATTGGCTTCCTAAATAATTTTTTAAGTGTCAAGGAGTCTGGAGACGGGAAACTTTGAGAACTATTGAACCAAAACAAGAGTGGATGACATAATGGATAACTGAATAGGAGGAGGGAGTAAATCCACTGGAAAGGATGTAGTTGATGGGGTCAAAAGTGCAGGCAGCCAAGAGGGCTGAGATAGGAGGAGAAGGGGAGGATTAGTGGTGATTGGTCTGCAAAGAACATGTAGGGAGGACACAGAGGGTTTAGGACAAAGTCCAGAAAAGAGATTAAAGCATTGGAAAACAAAATTTATGATAAAAGGCAGAAGCACTTGTATTGAGAGCTTCAAAAATGAGAAAATATTAATACAACTGTTAAATTGCTTATACCCTTTTGTGCTAATGACTAAATCAACTTAAACAGTAGTGGGAGGATCAGAGTCATGGAAAGGGAATGAAATGAAGATTATTTTTGGACTCAAGATATTTATTTAGTAATAATAATAATTTCTCATTAGGTGCAATCTATGTGCAAGGTAATATACTAGGTATATTTAATTTTCTTCTTTCTTTTAAAGATTTTATGTGTGTATATATATATGTATATATACATATATATATATATATTTTTTTTTAGGGAGAGAGAGAGAGGAAGAGAGAGAGAGAGAATGTGTGTGCGTGACCATGGCGGGGGGGAAAGAGGAGAGAATCTTAAGCAGACTCGGTGCTAAGCACAGAGCCTGATGTGGGGCTTGATCTCATGATCCTGGGATCATGACCTACGCAGAAACCAAGAGTCAGATGCTTAACTATGCCAGCCAGGTATCCCTTTAATTTTCTTCTTTAAAAATTTTTTCCAGCTTTATTGAGGTATAATTGACAAACAAAATTGTAATGTGTTTAAAGAATATAATACGATAATCTGATATATATATATATGTATGTATACATATATATACACACACACATTGTGAAATGACTGCCACAGTCAAATTAATTAATATCTCCATCATTTCACAGAGTTACTTTTTAGTGTGTGAGTGAGAATGCTTAAGATCTACTCTCAGCAAATTTCAAGCATACACACAGTATTATTAACTATAGGCAACATGCTCTACATTAGATCTTCAGAACTTGATTCGCTTCATAACTGAAAGTTTGTGCCCTTTAATATTTCCACACTTTCCCTAACCCCTAGTTGCTGGCAACCCACATTCCATTTGTTTTTCTCTGTCTGGCATATTTCATTTCGCATAACGCCTTCGAGTTTCATCCATGTTGGCACAAATGGCAGGATTTCCTTCTTTTTTATGGTGGAATAATATTTACATATATACACAAAAATAAACTCAGAATGGATTAAAGTTTTCAACATAAGACATGAAACCATAACATCTTAAAATGAATTTATTTTTGCATATGTGTGATTATTATAGATTTTAACTTTACTTGAGTAGAGTTCAGTTAAGAAAGGTCAAAGTCTGGTATATCCTAGACTTGGTCTTAGACAGGACTTCACTTTGGGTTTCAAACTGATAGGGACGCTTGTCCTAAAAAAATTTTCTTTCTTCAGTTTTAGATTTTCTTCCTCACCTTTTTTTGTGACATTGTTTTTCAAGCCTCATCCAAATGATGCAGTTCATAGAAAGCATTAGAGAGAATCATTTCCCGTATATTTTGCTTGGGTACTAAGCCAGTGGCCTCCACTTGAAGGATGGTTGATCATTTGCCCTAAGACATCTTTTTCCCAAGCCCTCAATCCTGCTTTTCCCTGATAAAATAAAGCCTTACGTAGAGATTCTCTGTCATGATGCTTCATTATTTTATTTTTAAAGTAGGGTCCCACCCAACATGGAGCCTAAAGTGGGGCTTGAACTCACGTCCTGAGATCAAGATCTGAGCGGAGACCAAGAATCAGATGCTTAACCAGCTAAGCCACCCAGATACCCCTGTCATGACAGGTTTATAACTCATCTTTCCTCTCAGTTCCAATTTGACACATGACTTTTTGTTCTTAAATTAGGGTCATATTTCTTTCCATTTCTTTGAGTAAAGCATATGAGGGTTTTGTGAATATTTATATTTTTCTTCATGTTGCATGTATCTATGTAACTCTTGATTTACCTTTTCCCTCCAGCCATTTCTTTGGACCATCATTTCTTCCAGTCTCATCCTTGTCAAAGTAGTATAAAATAATGTATCCTGGTCAAGAGGTTGACTTTCTTTTACTTTCAGCCAGACTCTGAGAATAAATCTGCAAACTTGGTGATCAGTGGTTGGAGGACAGGCTGGGCACAGCCCGGGAACACTAAGGGCACTGAGACTTTTTAGCAGAAAACACCCACCTGACCCACCACCACTTGTTTAAAATCCTTTATTCAGTACTTCACAAAGTTTACCTCATCTAAGTCTTATAGTGGCCTTATTTCAATTTTTCACCTGGAAAAACTCACCCTCTGCAAAATTAACCAACATCGAGAATTCGAAGAGAACCAGTAGCAAAACTGCGATTTGGACCTAGAACTATCTGACCGCAAATCCTGCCTTCTCCACTCTATGGATGTTTAAAATACAGAAGCAAATCTCGACTCGTGGCTTGTTAGGCAAAGCTAGACTAATTTTAGCCTCGTGAAATTTTGTGCTAGGAGTTTGACATTACATGTAAGAAAATAAAAAACAATTAAAAATGATAGGTAAAAATAAATCAGGGGCGCCTGGGTGGCTCAGTGGGTTAAAGCCTCTGCTTTCGGCTCAGGTCAAGATCCCAGAGTCCTGGGATCGAGCCCCACATCGGGCTCTCTGCTCAGCGGGGAGCCTGCTTCCTCCTCTTTCTCTCTACCTGCTTCTCTGCCTACTTGTGATCTCCCTCTGTCAAATAAATAAATAAAATCTTTTAAAAAAATAAATCAGGGGCACCTGGGTGGCTCAGTGGGTTAAGCCTCTGCCTTCATTCAGCTCAGGTCATGATCTCAGGGTCCTGGGATTGAGCCCCACATCGGGCTCTCTGCTCAGCGGGGAGCCTGCTTCGCCTTCTCTCTCTGCCTGCCTCTCTGCCTACTTGTGATCTCTCTCTCTCTGTCAAGTAAATAAATAAAATCTTAAAAAAAAAAAGAATCTGTTTCTTAAAAAATCAAACAGAATCACCCCACAAGTTCTTCTTTTACAGAATTTCTGATTAAATGTTCTAGGTTGCAATTGAACAACTCAAATTCTTTCTCTGCTTTCAGCTTTCTGTACAGTAAGACATTTTAATTTTTCTTGGCCCCAGATAGGAAGTTTAAGTACATCACCTACTCACTAATATCCCTATTCAGTTGCTCCTATGGGCTCCAGCTGAAATTATGTCCACATGCTTCAACGGAAGAATCAACTTCTTGATTTGTATGTGATGTTAACAGATATTGTATAATTCATTTACTTTACATGTTATCTTGGATTGTAAGTAATAACCAAGCTGAAAATCCTCATTTTTCAAAAGCATGTATATGGTAAAGAACTTGTACCAAGTTAAAAAAAAAAAAAAAGAAAAAAGAAACAAGTAAAGGAGAGAGAGAGAAACAACTCAACATACCCAAAACCTTCTTTAAGACACACATGGAATCTCTTAAATTACATTTGTATCAAATTAACTTGGGTGGTCTGAGCGTCATCAAGCATGCAGAAAGGGTTCCCATAAAAAGCTAATTTAGGAAAGTCATTAGGGCATTGACAATAGAAGCAACCTGTTTCCTTGTTGTCAATGTGTTTTCTTTTAGGGGAGACTTGCTCTTTCCTGCCCATGCTGGAAATATCTACCACTGTCCAAGAGTTCAGCCTTAACATCTTCATGGGTGGTTCCAAATGGCTGCCATTTTTACCATGTGCAGAATGATAGTTTGTCTTTGTTTTTCTCAAATAGCTTAATGACTAAAATACTGTCAGGTAGACTCGTGTGCACGTTAAAGTTAAGAAGCCCTCAAAACTTATCAGACTTCTTTCTGCACATCGGCAGTTCAGTTTTTCATTAGGAAGTGAATACCAGCTCTAGAGAATGTGGTCTACCGGGTTGCTGTCTGCAACATCTGAAGGAAGGAGTTGAATTAGGAAGCTATAAACAACAGGGGTCAATTGTGAATGCTGCTTGCTGTTGGGTGGGGGAGAGAGACAACAGAGGGTGTGGTGGGGGCACAGTGTTGCTAAAGTGCATGTTTGCACAGGATAATCACAACTCGGCAGGGGGAGCCCCTATTTTTGCCTCCAGAAAGGCTAATAGTATTGATCTCAGCTAGAATTTACATGACAGCTTATTAAAACAAAACAAAATTCACAAACTATAGTTTGCCTCTCAGGACATACTTCAGAGGCCTTGGAAATGGAGTTGGTCTGTGGGACTGAAGAACAGATGCTTGATTCCATCTAGTTCATTTCTAAATTTTCCATCCTGGTAACATCCTGGACGTGTTCTGTTTTATACACAATGAGTATGTATCAAATACTTACCCCGGTAAGTATTTAATTGTGGATTTCATGCCAGGTGCTGGAAATCCAAGCAGTCTGAACCCCTCTATTGGCTATTAGCAATGCGTGTCCCTTCAAGTGTCTATATAATCAGGAAAGGGAGCTAAGAAGCAAAAGCTTTTTTTTTTTTTTTTTCCCCTTCTTATACAGGGAAATTCCAGTTCTTCTTTACTGTGGGTTTCTTCTCTGTGTGTGTCCCCTGTTTACTCACCCACGATACCCTTTCCCATAAAACATTCAGGGAAGGGAGACGCAATCACCTCCCATAAAGCCTGCTTACACATTGCAGCTTTCCCAATCCTATCAATCTTTACATTTTTATATTCTCTCAATCTAATTGTAGCCTGAGTCAGAGTTTTACCAGTGGGATTTGGTATCACAGTGCATGGGGCTCCTGTATCAAAGAGTTCTGGAAACTTCTCTTTTGCATCCCCTGATCATTTTACCCACTTTTGTGGGAAAGGCTTTGGGTGTCCAGTGAGGGAGTCAAGGGGACCCTGAGTCAAGGGACCCTGGCCTTTTTGATGAATTTGCTTACCCAATGCTACAAACACAAGTTGTTGCTAGGTTTCTCATTGTAATCTTTGCCTTCAGGCTTTTAAAATTTCTCCCAACTGGATAATAGATGGGACTGTTTGGGACCCTTTCATGTTGGGGGACCAGCTGGGGTGTCTTTGACCCACCCAACCTTTGGCAATTCTGTTTTAAGACCTTTGTTTTAACCCTTCAATGTCCATTTTAGTCATCCTATTTCTTCATAAATGTATAAAAATTTCCACTCTCCTCAGTGAGTCCCATGAGTCATGCCTTTCTGCTTCCTCTTTGTCTTGCCCCATCCAGTAACTGCTTTGTTCACCTTATTCCTTAATAACCGCTTACAAATTTCCACCCTGCTAAAACCATTTTTCTTTTCTCTCCTCTGCCTTTCCCTATTCTCTTGTTGATGAAGCTAATTTTTAATTAGCATCTGTAAGGCCCATAAGGGGAAGCTGAGACAGTCCATTAGGTTTCCCAAACTGTCCTTTGGTTTTGTAACCAGGTTATTATATGGGGTGCTCATGTGAAAGGAACCCTGCCCCCCTTCACTATAGCATTTACCGTGATAGATTGGGGTAAGACTTTAGTCCATTCCACCAGGCTGGCTCTTCCCTCAGGAACAACCCCTGTGTGTCTGGGTCACACAGCTGTCCCATAGTGAGGTGTGGGTCCTGTATGAACTCAAACACGCTCTTCCACTCTGCTGCATTCAAAACCAAAGACATAGCCCCCAAAGTTGCCTCTCTCACAATCCATTTCCATAAAGTTCCTCAGGAAACTGATGATACTGGTTTACAAAATGAAACATCTCCTTGACATCCTACCCTGTGGTTTCAATAGTCTCTTGGTTTTTGCCCCCTCCCCACATTGACTAACGTCTTGGTGACCAGAGATCTTAGAGGTGCTTTTGCTTAGTGGATAACAATAACCAAGGGTTTTATTTCTCACCTTTTACTGATTAGTTTGCATTTCCTTAGGCATCCAGTGAACCTCTTCACCCCACACTGGATCCATCTCTAAACTCCATCGGTAACTTTTCCCTTCAGGAACTGATTGTGACATGGCAGCTGCCCTATACCATGGGTGGAATGGATGACCATCTGGCCACTCAGGAATCAAACGTCCTTCATCCCCTCATCCCTTCATCCATTCTCTTACCAAACCACATGTTTCTGTGAGCCAGAACCAATCTAGCAAATCTCACTGACACCAGCTATAAAGGGGAGAAACTCAGTCTTCCATCTTCCTGTGTAGGGGAAAACCCAGTTCTTCCCTATCGTGTCTCTCTTTGTGCTGTGTATCTCTTTCCTTTCACAGAGAATACCTTACTTCTGGTCACCAAATGTGGGAATGGCCTTCCCCCAAACAAGTAATTCTCTGTGACAGCAAGGGAGGGGGGTGGTGTGCTACAATTTAACTCAATTCTGAGAGTATCTACTGGGAGATACCTCTTGGATCCCACAGGTAAAGGGCTCAGTCCCTTCTCCCACCACACACCCTAACACACACACATACACAATTCAGGCTCCAGGGCTAGGCTATAACCTGTGCTTCTGACCAATCAGCTATCAATCAGAGGTTTCCTCTATCCCCTCCTCAGGTTTGATTAATTTGCTAGAGTATCTCACAGAGCTCAGAGAAACATTTATTTATGTTTACCGGTTTATTAAAAGATATGATAAAGAATATGAATCAAGGGACGCCTGGGTGGCTCAGTTGGTTAAGCGGCTGCCTTCGGCTCAGGTCATGATCCCAGCGTCCTGGGATCAAGTCCCACATCGGGCTCCTTGCTCGGCAGGGAGCCTGCTTCTCCCTCTGCCTCTGCCTGCCACTCTGTCTGCCTGTGCTCACTTGCTCTCTCTCCCTCTGTCTCTGACAAATAAATAAATTTAAAAAAATTAAAAAAAAAAGAATATGAATCAATAGCCAGATGAAGAGATGTAAAGGGCAAGCTCTGGGAGGATCCTGAGTGAAGGAGTCTCTGTCCTCAAGGAGTTGGGATGCGTCATCCTCCAGGTTTGGATGTGTTCCCCAGCTTGGAAGCTCTCTGAAACTTGTACTTTTAGGGTTTTATGGAGGCTTCCTCACGTAGGCATGATGTACGGTTACCTCCATTTCCAACCCCTCTCCCCTCCTCTCTGGAGGATAAGGGGGGACTGAAAATTTCAAGCTTCTAATCATGGTGGGGTCTTTCTGGTGACCATCCCTTATCCAGGAGCCGTCCAAGAGTCAACTCATTAGAACTCTTATCACTTTTAATGATAAGTGCTCTTATCACTTAGGAATTTACAAGGGTTTTAGGAATTTTGTGCCAGAACCAGGGGCAGGCACAAATATATATATTTTCTATTATCTCAAAGAAGCCTTCCTTTATTAATATCCAACACTCATTCAGCAATTACTTGGTGCCAGGCACCGTTCTGAAGGCTTTCCTTCCACTAAATTAATTTAATCTCACAATCCCATAAAGTATAATATTAACTCCATTATTATCCCCATTTTACAGATAAGAACCCTGCAGCACAGAGAGGTTAAGTGACCTGTCCATGGTCAATTATAAATGGTGGGATTGGGGCTGGACCCTAAGTTTGTTTCTGGTGTCCATGCTCTTAACTCCTGAGGGGTTTTGTTCATGGGTAAAGCTCCCTTACTGGCTTGGCTTCAAAGGTTGATGAGTGGCCCTTGCTTCCATCCTAACTCACTGGCTTTCCTCAGAACAAGAGTGCATGCTGATTGTGTTTTCCTGTAGCGCTCAGTAAGAGAACCACCCAGGTACAGACCAGCTCTTTCATCCACTCTGCTTCGGGTAGGGTGCGTGTGTCAGAGTTATGTGGGGGGTGCTAGTCAAAAGGCAAATCCTGTCCCTGCTTGTGGGGCAAGGCTTGGGAATATGTGTCTATGACGAGTGGTCCTTCTGCCTGAGGTAGGTGACCCATGACCACATTGGAGAAATCGATAACGTTATAAAGGCAAATTCCCAAAGTCTGATTTCCTTCCTTCCTTCCTTCCTTCCTTCCTTCCTTTCTTTTTAATATTTATTTATTTATTTGAGAGAGAGAGAGAGAGGGAGAGAGGGGAAGGGGCAGAGGACAGGGAGAGAGGTTCTTAAGCGGACTCCGTCATGAGCACGGGGCTCCATTTCAGGACCCTGAGATCATGATCTGAACCAAAACCAAGAGTTGGACGCTTGACTGCATCCCCCTCCTGGCCCACCCCAGGCACCCCAGTCTGATTATCTTTCAAGTACCTTCCAATGGTTTCCCCAAGGGCATCCTGTTTTGTGCGGAGAATGGTGACTTTATGGGTCCAGGAATTGAATTCTTGTTTTGTCTCATCCCTTCGACCCTTCCAAACTCAAGTGTTTTCATGTGCAAAATGGGGGAAAAAAAAACACCTCATCTGCCTATCTCAAGAGTGTTATGACAGCACTTTGGAAACTCTAAGGTGCTATACAAATATAAGACATTAGTATTCGTTGTTGTTTTTCCTGCTCATCACAAGTACCGCCAGCTTCACACATGCACTGTTAATAGCCGCTTTCAAATTGTGTTGACATTTTAGGTGATTCTTAATGGACTTTGGTGTATTTCACTTAGGGGCTCTGTGCTGCTGGGTGTGGCTGGCTCTGGGAGCCTGAAGATGAAGGGGGAAGGAACCCCAAGAAAGGAGGCTAGAGGCTACTGAATAGAGCTCAAGACCAATGTAGCAGTCAAGGCAGACTTGGGGTCAGTTTAGTGAGGTGCCCAGACCAGAGTCTCGGCAACAAGTTGTCCAGGTTTAGCATTGGGATTTGAGGCTTTGGATGTAGGACAGGAGCCTGAAGTTACTGTGAAGCTGGAGCTCCTTAGGCAGGCTCTCTGAGTCAGAGACTCTCTTGGCCCATGATGGTCCTGTGTCAGCCCCAGGGAAACTGAGGGCCACACGTGGAGGAAAGAAAGGTGGTTCTGTAAGTGTGACCCTCTGCAAAGAGGCTGTTTTTGCCTCTCCCACTTTAATTTAGCCTGTTCAGAAGGAAATCAGCACAAGGCTGATTGCCAAAATGCCATTTAATTATTTTTAAACACCACAAAACCAGGCTAAAAAATTGTGTTGAGTAGCCATCATTAAGGGACCCTCAGTGACTGCCAAAGACTGATCAAACTTGCCCTTATAGTAGCAAAACCTGAAGTGTATGTATACTTCTGAACTGTTATAAGATATTTAAAAATAGTTTGTCCTTAAGTATTTTTTAAAGATACATTTATTTGAGAAAGAGAGAGATAGAACAAGCAGGGGGAGCAGCAGGCAGAGGGAGAAGCAGACTCCCCGATGAGCAGGGAGCCTGACATGTGGCTTGATCCCAGGACTCCGAGATCATGACCTGAGCCAAAGGCAGCTAACCAGCTAACCAACTGAGCCACTCAGGTACCCCTGTTCTCAAGTATTTAAACAGTTTTCTTTACATTCCTATGTACTAAGAGGAAAAAATAAAAGGGTTAATATATATATATTTTTTTTAATTTTTATTTTTTATAAACAAATTTTTATCCCCAGGGGTACATGTCTGTGAATCGCCAGGTTTACACACTTCACAGCACTAACCATAGCACATACCCTCCCCAACCCAATGTCCATTACCCCACCCCCCTTTCCCGACCCCCTCCCCCCGCAACCCTCAGTTTGTTTTGTGAGATTAAGAGTCACTTATG
>PISX010028691.1:0-21179 GCA_004024625.1 Mellivora capensis | reverse complement strand
CCCCCCCGCCGAATCACAATGGTATTTCACACCTGGGATTCTCTTCTTTTTATCTAGTTAGGAAATGCCCGGTGTGAATGACTTGTATCTCCTACCCTCTCCCTGTTGGAGACCAGCTACCACTTGTTGTACTGACCCGCCTATATCCATGTGTTCCCATGCATTAAGGGTACTGGGTACCGTAGCCTGCAGTGCCTCTGTTTCCAGGGGCCCAGGGTTTTCTCCTTTTACGTTGTTGCTCTAGCAACTTTCTAAGCCTAAAATTTGGAGTATAAGCTTAGGTATCTAGAAACTTCCCAGGCATTGATGTTTGAGTTGTCAGGCATGTCTGTCTAATCTCTCCCCCAACCAATGGAAGGTTCTGGTGTGGTTCTTCCTGGAGTGGAATTGAGAGCAAGTACCAGTTCCCCCTTACAGTGCAGGGAGGGGGCAAGCCTCAGGGAGAAGGCACGGTGAAGAGCTAGCGCATCTTTTTCTCAGTTGGTCGACAAGGTTTAGAAGCAGCTGTCCTCCACACCCAGCCACAGTTAAGAAACATCCAGAGAAAGGAAGAAGCCATTCCTGCATTGTATTCTTTGTCCAGGGAAGGCAAGAACAGACACATTCCAGTGATTTGGATTTCTGTGCTAATAGCGATGATAAGTCACCATGAGCTGCAGTGCTCATGGTCCGTACATTCATGTAGACACAGAGTTCATGTGATTCTAACACAGCCCCTTGGAGCACAGCTCCTATTGTTATGTCCATTTTACAGACGGGACAACTGAGGGTCAGTTAGAGAAGCAGATTCATGTGCCTGGGATCACACGGATCCCATGGGGCAGAGCCAGGGTCCGAGCACAGGACATGTCTGAACAGTGTCCCCAGCATTGTACTAAATATCTGGCACCGTGATAGCCAAGTGTCCCTGTCCTGGGGGCTCGTGTTCTGGGATGGCGGGAGGTCAGAAATTAAATGTTACGTTAATGAGCATACGATTATGTTATAAGGTAAGCTTGAAGAAATGTGGATCTGCCACAGAAGTATCGTCAAAGACTGGACCAGGAAACTGTGTTCCGTTTTCTCCTTTATGGTAGGGAAGTTTAAAAAGAAAGAAAAAAAGAAAGAGGTCCACAGCTATGGGGATTACATGTTGTATCGATGTGACACGTCCCTCCAGGGAGATTCATCTTAGCGTCTTACTAAAGCAGGAGAGGAGTCCCATCCGCGAGTTATCCCAGTGGCGAGTCACCCACCCTCTTGTGGTCTGAAGGCCAGCATTCACTGAGTGCCGAGGGGAAGGCAGCCCCGTGCTCACAGCACTCACATCCTGGCCCCGGATGCCGTGCTGTGAACTATTACATGTTGTTCCGTAAGACAGTCGCAGCTCTGGGGACCAAGGGAGAAAGCCAGCATTTCTAGAGGAGGCGGCGGCAGCCAGGCCTCCAGAGTTGGGTGTAAAAGGGTCATCATATGGCTAGAAGGTCTTCGAGAGATAGGTCAAGGGATGGCAGTGGCTCCAGAAAGGGGAACTTACATGTACCTCATTGGCCACCACTGTTGCTAAGTCATTTCTTAGAAAGGAGCAGTGGCAAACAGGGCTTTTGAAAGAAGTATGGAAGGCCAAGACTCCTCAAGAATTATAATGCAAAGGTGAATACACAGTATGTTTGGAAGAAATGCTCAGATTCTGTCATTTGTTCCACGTGTTATTTCTTGAACACCTCTACTGTGCCAAGGAGGGGAGCCACTGGCGGTGATGCAGGGGTTACACCACCAACAAAGACACGAGCCTCCCGTTCTTACCCCCTGGAGGTGGAGGGGGTTGGACACTGCCAAGTTATCACATAGGTGAGCACACCAGTAAGAAGCCCTGCAGGCGGCCAGTGCCAAGCCCCAGGGGCCACCTGTTCGGGGGTGAGGATCCAATCCTGGTAGCCAGGCTGGGCTTCCTAACCATCTGAGCCCAAAGCTGTCAGCATGAGCCAGGCAGAAGCTCAAGGGCAGAAAGAGGCCTGGAGCTCTAGGAAGAGAGCTTTTCATGGACACCTCCCCGGGCATATGTTTCCTGTGCTCTCACGCATCCCAAGAGGGCTCGGCTTCCGGGCTGCCGTCCCAAGCTGGACCCTTACTTGCTGAGTGAAAGCAGATGAAATGCTTTGAAAGTATGGAGCAATTTCTGTGTAGATGGGGTAGGACTATGCCAAACATTTAAATAAAGAAATGCTTTGGAAAGGCATCACTAATGTTAATCATAGCCTCTCCAAACTAAACAAACTAATGAAAATCTGTTCAATAACAGATTTTTAAAAACATACAGGGTTAGACATTCATAAAAATAAAGGGAGCCTGTGCTACCCAGATAGATTTTGTGCACAAAGCCTAGGATGGCAGCTAGAATGAGTAGACAGCTGGAAATTTCCTCTGGAGACACATCCAGTGGATGTTGCCACTGGAAAACACATATTTTGGTGAGCACATCTATGAGGCAAGATGAAATGAGGTCAGAAAAAAAGCTTCCAGAGCCTCAGACTCTCAGTTTCTAACTCAACTAAGAAAAGGTTGAAAGGAAAAAAATCCCTGACCCAAACAAAAGTTAGGGGAAGAGATCTTACTGTTGCCTCCAGCATCTAAAGAAAAACTGTGTCTCATCGCTGCGCTCTGCCATTCCGTGATGGGGGTCCCTGTTTTTGCTGCGGTGGTCTGATTTTTTTTTTCTCAGACCCACACACCACTTTGCTGAAACGTAGCCGCATGTGCATTTCCACTCAGCTGGGCACACTTGCTAAATATACTGGAGGCAAAGAACTAGAGAGTGCACCCTAGTCCTCTCCCTCTCCCCTCTGACAATTTCACTCTTTCAGAAATTTGTTGTTAGGTTCTTTTTCCGGCTTTACTTTTGACATAATCAAAATCACGTACACATATTTCTCTCTCCCTCTCCATCTATCTCTCCGCTCCCCTCCTTCCCTCCTTCCCTGTCTGTCTCTCTCTCTCCTTCTCTCTCATTCCTCTCCAAAGTCCCCACCTCCCTCTCTCTCTTTGTCTCTCTCTGTCCCCCTCCCTCCCTCCCTACTTTTCTCTCTCTCTGGAAAATCCCTACATTTCCTCATATTCTAATTGCATTATCAAGTATTGTGTTTGGATCATTAATTCCTTCCCAGATGATTTGCTCCTGGTAGGTTTCTAGCAAATTCTACCCATGTCTAATAAATCATCTTAGAAAATGCTGCAGGTTCTTCTCTGTCATAGGGACAGGAGTCCACATGCTAATTCCTGTGCCCTGCAAACAGTTTTATCTTCCTTCCTCTCAGCAAAACAACCCTGTTAGCTTCTTCCTTCAAACTCACTAACAACTTGACAGCAGAGGAGAGATTTCATAGTTGTGCTTTGGCCAAACCTCTCACTGGAGTATTCCACAGCTCACCTCACTGAGACACACTCAAGGTTATTTGTCATCTAAACAAAGTTCTCCAAGCGGCCACAGGCAAGGGGGTCCATCTCCTCTGTGTCCCCTGCTGGAGCCGAGAGTCAGGGGGATGTCTGACAGATCCACTCCCCGGGCGTGATGCTTCCATGTAACCAAAACTGAGAGCAAGAAAAGGTAGTCAAGAAGTTTTAACAGTTGAGTGTTCTTATGAGGTGGAAGATGTGAGGGCATAGTTCTTCCTCCACCATTTGGCAGAATATTGGGAGCAGGGGGGTTGTGGAATTATGTGTAGAAAGGCTAGGTTCATACTTTCCATAAGCATCTCTTATTTTTTATTTCCATTAGGATCAACAAACTTATCATGGGCCTTCTACATCCTGGGAGTCCTGTGCAGCTCATTCTTGTAATTACTCTGCCATTCTCATTGCCCAGAATTTAATCACCAAAAAAGCGAAGATCAATTATGATAATGTGGTCATATTTTAAAGCCCTCAGTGTCTGTGAAGTTGAGAGGAAGAGTCATTTTATTCCCTATTTTAGAGGTGATAAATATCCCAGGATGTCATCATTATTCTTTTGGTGCCATTTATAAATCACATTTATAAATCTTTGAGAATGAAGTACCACCTTAAGTTTATTTTTGATTCATAAAGGTTCTAAATCTTACCGATTTCTGTTCCTTCCACACCTCCAGAGGCCATCATTCCTGTTCACTTACATTGGTTCTGCTTTCAAAGTCAGTATTTCCAGAGTTCTGCATTAATTTCTCACAGTGATCATTTGGTAACTCCATACTCCAGCAGAGAGAACTTGACAAGAATGTATATAATCTCTTGATACAAAGTTGTCTCTGGTTGCAAGGGAAGGTATCTGCAAACTGTGAATCTTGTGGCAATTCACTAGAGATCTATCTAGGTTCTTTACTGCATTTAAACACTCCTAAGTGGAATATTCTTACACATAGGACAGATGAAGTACGAGCTGGTAGGATGAAGTGTTTTGTCTTTTAAGAAATTTTATTTAAATTTAGAAATCTCTCTCAACCCAGCAGGAGAGAGACATGTTTTTTCCTCTAACCCAAATTTTCCTCAACAAATCGAGCAAAAGTTTGCAATTAAAAATAGAGAATTTTGTCGCAGTTCGGGACAAAACAAGAGGTTAGTTTTTGTGCTTTAAGCACATCGATTAGATAAGCAATGAATTGTTCTTGTTTTGTTGCAGTGAATTTATATCTCTCTCTCTCTCACACACACACACACACACATACACACACTACCCCTCTCCAAAATGAGTCTGTTGCTATAAGTTAGGAAAATAAAATCCAGAGCCTGTCCGCCCACTCTGAGGATGCTTGAGTAGCAGGGGCCATCCTGCTAACTGCAGACTTCAATTCTTCAATTTTCCTCCTGGAGATAATTAAGAGGGAAAAGAAGATCAGGAAAAATTTTCGTACTGAAAATTGCCCATCGTAATACGACTTCGAAATGTTGACATCCAATAAAGTTTAAAACTAAAAATCTGGGAATTGTATAATTAGATACAGTTTACAACAGCTTTAGAACACCAACCATATGGGAAGCTCATGTGCAGAGCAAGGGTCTTCCCCTGTTGAAGCTGAAGACTGTGTCCCATTTTGCAGAAAGAGTTGTTGAAATATAAGATTGAGTGGCTTTTTTAACCCGTTGGCACAATGAACTATTCTTAGGCCTATAATCTAACCTCGTTATGGTTTTCCAGCCAAAGAATAGACATGTAGGATTCCAGAGTCATAGGAAGCAGAGGCTTCCATTGGTTGGGAACAGCAGGTGGTGACACAATGCCCTCACCATGCACTTGGGAGGGAGCCCCAAGAAGGAACCATGATTTAGAACCCAGGACATTACAGGGAGTCTGTAGCAGGACAAGGAAAATTCTTGAGAAGCCTAGGATCTGCTTGGATCCTTATTCATTTCATGTTTTTGAAATTTGCTACTTGGATGTGTTTTGCCATGATACTCACACCTCGAGTGATTTATCTTAGCAAAGCAGGCTCTTTTGGAGTTAAGAAACCAAGTTCAGACTCCCCAAACTACATTTAATAGTTCTGTGACCCTCAGGCAAGTCACTTACCCTCTTGAGTCTCAGCGTCCTATGAAAATGGAAATAACTCAAAGGGTGGTTGAAAGGGTCGCACTTCCTAAATCTTTCTTCGTTGTCCTTGGGCCACCACAGACACCTGTTATCTGGCCTCAGCCACTGCAGTCTTCCCATAGCAGCCAGGTGCTAGGGTCATGCTTCTAAGAGGCAAACCTGAACATGTATCCTCTTTGGTTAGTTCTCCACCTACCCCTTTTTAGTTGTCTCAGAGTCAGAGTCCTTTCTGTGGCCTCCAGTGGTCAGTGTGGTCTGTACCTGCCAACCCTTCCAGTCCTATCACATAACAGTCTATATTCCACCTGTTCTCATGCAGTTGTGCCAGGTTTCCTCCAGCCACAGGACCTTTGCACGTTGCTACTCCTTCTGTATGGACTATGCTCTTCTCTCTTTCTACCCATGTAAATCCTGCCTATTCTGCTGAATTATGCTTGACATCTCTTCCTCAGACGATCCCCCCTTATCCGAGTACTGGCCTCCTTTCCAACCCCAGCCAGGTTCTCTTTCCTTCTCTCAGTTATAGGATTATTATATTAGCTCTGCCTCCTTCACCAGACTATGAACTTAATGTGTGGCTCTCATTTCTGGTTTTGCTCACCAGTGCACTGGCAACCCCAAGCAGGATACCAGGCACATGGTCATCTCCAGTATTTATTAATAAGCACATACATGAGTGATCGAATATAAAATAACTAAGCATAGTGCACGGTACATAGAAAATATTCTGAATGAATGATGATGTCTGATGTTTCTAGGAAGTAAAAAGTAGGATCCCTAACATCACGGGGCTTTTCAGTCTTTCAGTTGTATTTCAAATCCCAGCCATACTTTCTGGTTTTTCTCTGGTGTGGATCTTTTAAAAATTCTATTTGGTAAATCAGAAGTGTTTGAGATGATATATAATAATTTATTGAGGAAGATAATTGTGGACAAGCCAACTAATGATTGTTTTCTGTGAAAACAAAAGAAAAACTAGCCTATTCTCTCAACATCCGGTGCCAGTTTCATTTTCATGCTTGTACTAGGCCCTTCTCAATGGACTTTTCTTTAACTGCTAAGACCACAAGGCAATCATTTACAACATTTTCTTTAAGGATTCTATCCCAGTCATTTTCATGGAAATTTTACTACTAGCTTGCAGGGCAGAAGCAAAAAATTAGTTTTTATCTAAGTCCTATACGTCATAATTTTATTTCTTGGAAGAAAACAGAAAACAAACAAAAAAGTTTCCAAACCACTGTTGAAGTGACATAAAAATTTGAGACACAGATCCACAAGAGCCAGGAAATTCTGTCAACTGCATGACTTTAGCTTTCATTTGTCTTGGCATGCATCAGACTGTTTACTGACATTGGTGTTATATAAAGATAGTTAGGAAATTTCACTGTCTTATCAAGAGGAATAAGTAAGACAGAGGTTATTAAGGTCAGTGAGCGTCTTGCAAAATTTGTTCTCTTGGCCTGGCTTCTATAAGATTCATGGGCTTCAATATGCCTGGTGCTACTGGTTTTCTTATTACTGCTCAAGAGTTTTCTGTTTTAACACAAGACTCACATTACATTACTCCTAGTTGGACCATTTTAAATGGTGTCCCATCACTGGGGCTTCACAAAATGCCTCAGGACATGTGTAGGACAAACAGGCTAAAATTTGAAGGGACAGCTTCGTAAGAAAAGAAAAAGAAAAGAAATGAGAAAATAAAATAGATTCCTCTGACTTCGTCTTCTCTGCAGATAAGTAGGAAGGGGTGGGTGAGTGAAAACTTGTGTTTTCTCACTCTGCTTGGTAAACATGTCCCATGACCAAGGTGAGTTTCCGGGAAAGGTCAGCTGGCTTAGCCACCTTGGGTCCGTGTGGCCCAGCTCACCCATTCGCCCGAGGCACCAACAGTGAATGTCTTTCTTGGGTGAGGAACTTTGAGGAACTTGACTTCCTCACGAGAGCTTTGAGTTTCCCCTCTGAGGCTCACCTGCCCCCCGTGTGATGATGACTCTTTTTCACTCCGCTCTCCCATCCTGTTTCCACCTCATCTTACCTCTGGGCTGGGGTCAGACAATAGTGCTCCAGCTACGCAGCTCTGTGGTAAGAGGGATAGAACATATGCTTGAACTTGGGCAGATGCGGTTCAAGTCCCATTTCTACTGCTTATGAGCTGAACTATTTTTCAGATGCTGCTTTTAGCAACTTGGGCTTTTATTTTATCATCTGTAAACACGGAAAACACCTCTGACCTCACCAGTGACCTTATTGAGAGGATGGGATGGGATCATGCGTAGAAAGCATTTGGGCCTAGCCCAAAGCAGCATGCACTACAAGTAGTTCAGAATACTAGATCCTTGAGATGGACGCTAGGATCCCTCTACAAATCCATCTGTGTCTTTCCCATAGACATGAGTGTAACATAAAATCTTTTTTATTGATGTTCTCTCTTTTTTTTTTTAAGATTTTATTTATTTATTTGACAGAGAGAGACATGGCGAGAGAGGGAACATAAGCAGAGGGAATGGGAGAGGGAGAAGCAGGCTTCCTGCCAAGCAGGGAGCCCAATGCGGGGCTCGATCCCAGGACACCGGGATCATGACCTGAGCCGAAGGCAGAGGCTTAGTGATTGAGCCACCCAGGCGCCCCTTTATTGATGTTCTTATACAATTTATTTGCACTAAAGTTTTTTACTGAAATTTGGCAGCTGGAATGTTCCGGAACCAGATGGGGGCTGGTATCTCCTGTGGAAAGTGCTGACCCTGAGGCAGACTTTCTTCACATTGAATCTTCACAACTCCATTCACAGATGAGGCACAGGGAGAACATGTCCGAGTTTACAGGGTTATGGCAATGGCTGGCATTCAGCACTATGCTGAGAGCTTTACTTTGCACTGCTAAGTGGTTGCAGAAACCCTAGGCGGTAACTGCTTTAATATCCTCCATTTTCAATGAGGGACACTGAGGCACACAGAGGTAGAGTAATTTACCCGGTCTCACATGTGGTAAATGGTAGAACAGAGATTCAGACCCATGTGTGTCTCACCCCAGAGCCAAGACAGTGGTCATTCTTACCCACTGTTACTGAGCTTTGGGGTCACCACTTTCTCAGTGGGACATAGAGCCTGGCACTTAGTGGGTTCCCCCAATAAATCTTCAAATGAATGAAGATAAAAGATACCTGATATTTATTGAGCACGCACTCTGTGGGGGCACAAACCCTAATGACTTTCTATGTGTGGCCTAATGAATTTGAATAACAAACCAATAAGTTAGGTCCTCCTGTTGACCCATTTTACAGATAAGAAACCTGAGTCACCAGGAGGTTGACTTGCTCAAGACAATATAACACGGAAGTGACACAGCTTCCATTTAAACTGAGGCGGTCAGACCCTATGTAGAATTCCTTCCTGTTCTTATGCACCTTCATGCTGTCTCCATCAGGATCCTGTTTGAAACTTTGGTACCCATGGTTATGAGGAACATCATTAAACACTTCTCTTTACATCATATTTTAATTTCAGCATGACAGTGATTGTTTTCACGGAGGAGTCTTCCTACGTGTCCTTTTCTCTGACGGTGAAAGGCTGGAGGGTAGAGTTTTATCCTAATCACTGCCCTCGTCTTTGAGGAAAACAGCTAACAAATTTACAAGGTCTGTTTATGAGACCGATATGAAGTTTACACCAGGGAGATGGAAATAACATAGTAAAGTGGTTTTCATAAGGCCTTGGGTGTGATGCTTGCAAAAATGGAACCACGCCTTTCTCCTTTGAGTGGTGGCTGTATTGCTTTGATAGTAGGGGATAAAGCCAATATGGATCGTTAAATGCAATAAAACGGACCTGTAAAAAGAAGCACGGCTAGCTCTGAACTTGCATCTGCCGATTCAAGTTAGAAGCCACTGGCCACTTGAATCCAAGGTCTGCAGATGCACAAATGCTCGCTGGCCTCCTGATTTCATCCGTCAGATGCAGGTCATTTTACACCATCTCCCTCACGGGAGATCAGCGGAGTACGTAGACGCGCCGTGCTTAGAGTAGTGGCCGGTCTGGAGGGAGCACAATGCCACTGTTGACATTGTCGTGGCCAGAGTGTCCCAAACTCCTGCGCGTTACTCCCGCTCTTCTGGGCTCTCATCAGATAGCGAGGTGAGCAACGGAGCCCAGAAAGATAATGCCTGCTCTCCCGGACGCTGCAGCAAGGTGGTACTAGGGGAAGAGACCTTTTACAAACCCTTTTGGGGTAGGGCTGAGGTAGCTGAGCCACCACGCAGTCCCCTCTGCATGTCCAGAGGCCAGGTCGTCACGTGCGTCCATGACACCTCCTACTCCTGACCCAGTGACAGCCCCAAGTGGGACCGTGGCCAGCCCTTCCGGCACTTCAGTGGGGATTAGAAAAAAGCTCCCTTTCCTCTGAGCCCACCCACCCTGCTCCCCTCCTTGTCTGGGCACCTTGCTCGCAGCTTAGTCTGCACAGCCATAAGCAGGGATCCAGGAGAGAGATGGGATATGAGGGAGCAGGGCAAGGGGATAGGGAGGGGAGAAGAATTTTTGCATTTTCGCATGTTCTGATTTTCTGTGAGGTCTGTAACTTTGGTCTTTCTTGTCTCCTTCCCCTATGTGGGAAGTTTCATTTTTTCGCTTGAAGTGGTCCCACCGTGTCTCCTACAATACAGAACCCCCAGAGTCAGGAAAGCTTGGGTAGAGCTGCCTTAGTCCTTTGCAGACACTCCACGACCTTTCTGGGCCTCACGTTTTACATTCTCCAAAAAAACAGAGGATACTTTACCCTTGACGTCACGGCAGTCCTACCAAGAGTGGTGCTGTGTACATTTTATACTGAAAATGCTTCTCACTAAATCTGTGCGTATGTATGTGAAAAACACAAAAGGCATATTGTATTTTCATTTGACATGTGGAAATTCTAAAGGACACTCAACCAGATTTGTATTCAGCTTAGCTAAGCATAGGCGACCACAGAGCAGAAAATGTTGAATTTTGGTTTAAGAGTAGAAAGGACCATGAAACGGTAGCAGATGTGCCCAGTGGGGGGATGGAACTGTCTACAAACGAGTGAAGAGGTCACTAGCTGACCTGCTGGCAAGCCTGCTGCCTTCCAGCTGCTGTGCTGAGGTCTAGGTGTGCAGGGAGCGAAAGGCACCATTCATGCTCTCGTGGAGTTCAGAGCCTGGTGAGAAAATACAGGCAAGAAAAGTAACTGTGATTGCACATCAAGAAAATGCTGTGAATTCTGCTTGGTGACATCTCGTTGTGTGAATTAACATCACTAAACTCATGTGTGGAAGTGGACAACAGGCAGATGGTTGGACCATAAGGGCTGGTGGGGGTTCTTCCAGATGAGCATAAAGAATAAGAGAAGGGCAAGGATGGTTGGAGGTATTTGGAAGAATGTCTCCCAGGAGTGAATAGTGATGGGCTGCGGAATATAATTGGCCATATATAACTGGCTTTAAACCTGAAACCATCCCATGCTGCAGGGGCATGAAAGATAGGACTAGAGAAGACACGTTCCAAAGAACTTAGGAGTCCTAGAAAGGAGGGAGATTTAGTGATAGAAACACCTTTTTCCCAAGTACTTGACACTGGGCTTTCCTATAACAGATTGAGTTCCCTCTTTATCACCTTTAAGATGATGTAAAAATGTGCATGTTAATTTTACGTTGCTGGTGGTTCAGATACGCCATAGTTTAATGGACATTTGGATGTGATCACTTAAAATGGGACTTCAGCGTGATGACATCAAGGCTCCCAAAAAGAGATAAACATTGTCAGTTAAGGTAGATTTTTTTTTTTTTAACCTGAGAAGAAAGCATTTTATAATTTTAGGACTAATACTACCTTTAGAAAAACTAAGAACATACGTGACTTTTCACCTCTTTTTCTTTAGGACTTGTCATCCATTTTATTATTCAGAGGCTATCACCCAGGAATTTGCTCCGTTTAGGAAAAAAAAAAAAGTAAGGGATTTTAAAATGCAAGACACTTAAGTTAGACATAAGGAAGGCTCCTCTAACAGGAAAACTACCTAGACTGTAAGTTCAGTTGTTCAGGTGACTCAGAATGTAGTAAGTCAGGGGTGGGGGGTTGGGAGGAATCTTCCAGTTACAGAAATACCAAACCCAGGGAATTAATATCAGGATGCATTTAGAAATTACTGTGGACAAAGTCTAGTGTGGTCCGTGCTAGAAATCAAACGTGCTCCTACAGATTTAAGTTTTTACCTCATAGGAACTGAGATCTACAGATCTACAGAAGGGTAATCTATTTATACATGACCTCACAGAGGAAAGTGAATGTTTTCCACAGAAATACATTAATTTTTTTAAATTTATTTATTAGAGGGAGAGCGAGCAAGCAAGCACAGGCAGGCAGAGTGGCAGGCAGAGGCAGAGGGAGAAGCAGGCTCCCTGCCGAGCAAGGAGCCCGATGTGGGACTCGATCCCAGGACGCTAGGATCATGACCTGAGCCGAAGGCAGCCGCTTAACCAACTGAGCCACTCAGGAGTCCCAGAAATACATTAATTTAAACACCATTTGTTTATGAAGACTCCTCTTCCTTCTTATTAAGCATAATGTCTACATGTTAGATAAGTTAACCTTCCCTTTATCCAGCCCCAGAGCAGACTATATATATTTGAACTAAATTAAGACACACAAGAAGTTTCCTCAATGAAAAAAAAAATGTTTTTGCTTCAACCCAAATCAGAGCTTGAAACCTTTTACTTTTTGATATGTAGTTTATTATTGTCTGTTGGTTCCAGTGGGATCTAAGTTTTAATTAGTTCAACAACATAGGTGTGATATTTTACAGAATGAAATCCTTGCCCCTGTATTTAATTAAATGAACCCTATAAAAGTTGTGTTTTAGCCAGGGGCATAATTGAGAGTAGGCTGGATTTAAAATTGCATTAGCGCTTTCCATTGGGGTCTCTGGCACACACGGTGGAAAGAGAAGTGACTGCGGTACCTCGAACCTCAGAAACCAGATGTCTTCCCCAAAATAGATACATATTATCTAACTTAGAGACAGCATGGTATGTCTTTTCCAAATATTACATATTCAGATATCCTGAACTGCTTACCGTTGGGTTGGAGGGCACCCTTCAAGCTTTCTGGGCACGTCTTTTGGAAGGCGACGCTAAAGATGTAGGACAGGACTTGCACTGATGGCATTTCTAGGTACACAGCAGTGGCCCAGCTTCTCTCTGGGCTATGGGCTCAGTTTGTGTGCCAGCATGTGTAGTCTCTGGGAGCAAACCGGCCCCCTCAGCAGGTCACATCCTTCACCACGTGTCTTGGGAAAATGTCGTCCACGACACATTCCTTCTGGCCGTTTCTTGAGTGGCTCACACATGTGGGGCCTCATTTTAATTCTCCCGAGAAGTCCCGTCTGCCGTCACTAAATAACCCCAGCAAGTACTTTCTCAGGGATCGAGTGACTACAAGGTGCACCGACGGTTTGTCAGTGAGATCTGCCCCCAAGTAGAAAATCCACGCGCCCCCCCCCATTGTGTGTCACCTCTCAGGGCCGTGGAAAGGACCGTCATGAGTGCCTCATACAGAGAGCGGCAAGCACGTTAGCCGGGCCTCATCGGAACCGGCAGGAATCGTTCCACGCCCACGGCCTAATTGTTTTGTCTCAGGGGACCTTACGCTAAAGGACCTCTCACAGGTTCCTCAGTGTCATGTCATGTTTGCAGCAGCGATGTTTGCCTGGAAACAGACTGATTGGATTTTCACCATAATTGCACCTAAGTCCCCAGGGGCCAGCCGGAGCCTTAGGTGAATAACTTAAGCCTTTAATTTATAATAAAGATAAAGTTTGCAATCAGCATTTCTGCTTCCAAAACATTCCATTTACTTGGTTTTAGAGCTGCAGAAACTGTTTTAAAAGCAATCTGCTCAATTGGGCGAGTTAATGATATTTAACGTGACCGGGCCAAGCGTCACCGGGTGAACACTGCGCGTCCCCTCTGTAATTGCAGCCATCATCGCGGCCGCGCCGGGTAATGTAGCTGTAATGCTAACCCCGGGAATAAAGGCTGTCACTCTCGGGTGGTTGACAGCGCACCGGCGTCATCCCCTCGCGAAGGCTCTAAGGGATGGGATTCCAAGATGACAGTGTAATAAGTGTTATGTGCACAAGGTAATTCAGAACAAATTTGGCTGCAAAAATGGATCGTCTAGGATGGTAAACTCCCACATTGTCTCCTTGTCCTTTAAGAGAATGTAATGATCCCTACAATACCCTGTCAAGAAGCTCGTGTGGGTCAAGTCTCGTAAAATTTATCTCTTACCCCCCAAACCCTCGCTGGAGAATCCCAGCTTGAGGACTCCAGGATATTAACGTGCATGTTGGTAGTCCGGGAACAGGAGATGGGCAGGGAGCTCCTGGGTACATGAATGTTTCTTAAGACTACCTAATTAGGCTGCATTTTGCTTCTTTGATTTATAGATTATTTTCTCCTGGGAAAATGTGACTGTTCTGGTATAGGATCCCCATTAGCCCTGGCATCTTAATAAATTTCTTATTATTTGCATGTTAGTCACTCTAAGTAGATTATCTTGTTAAAGTTCATAATAACCTTAAGGGCACAACACTGTAATTACATTATTTTGTGGACGGGGTAACCGAGACTCGGAATAGTCAAGCTATTCAAAGCCTACAGTCAGGATTCCAGCCCTGCCCTGCTTTCACGCTTGCAGACCTGTGGCTTCCATCCCTGAGCTGTAACTTAGGAAGGAGGAGCTCACCTAGATTGTGTGCCCAGGCGTCCACGGAACTGTGTTTGATTCACATACACGCATGACACTGGGCTTCCGAAGTTGTTCTCATGGGCACAGGTGTCAGAAATGCCTTTCTGGGGAACCCAGCATGGCAGTGACATCCTGGAGTGGGACAAGAGGTCATTTCATGGTCACCCCAACCTCCAGGCCTTCCTTGGGTTTTCTGCCCTCTTTCTTCACTCTAGGCAGTAGAGATGCGAGGGTGTCGTTGCATCAACACCTTCGAATAATACCATCAACGGGACGGATTCAGAAAAGCCTTCTTGCGTTTTGGAATTCTGTGCATAGAGACACAGGGCGGCTCTTTGCCCCAGTGAATCCTCTTAGCCTAGACTGATTCAGGTGGGTCCGTTGCGTTTCTTTTTCTAGGTGCCATTTAAACATCTGCTCAGTCATGTAGCGTTGATTTATAAAATCTACCTAAGTAATAGGTAGTAACATTCCTGCCTAATTTTACAGTACATCTCTGTGATACTCACACCTACTGGAATGTTTTGGGCTGCAAGCAGTGAAGATTGAAGTTAAAATGGTCGATGTATAAGGAATTCAGTACTGAATATGAGAAGAAATTTGGGGTTCAGAGGTTCTGAGCTTGGTTAGTTCATTTGCTCAGTGCAACCATCAGAGACCCTAGCTGCCTAGTTTTTCTGCTCCAAATCCCTCAGCATGTTGTTAATTTGGCTCCAGAGATCGGCTCTCAACATGATCCCAACATACTCCCAGGGGTCCAGGCAGCACATGCAGATGATTTGCCCAGAGGCAGCAGGAGGCCATCCCTACCTGTTTTAAAAACAAACAAAACTTCAAAAGCTCCCTAGCAGATTCCTCATGGTCTCCTACCAGCCAGAGGTGTGTTGCATGCCCATGCCTAAATCCATCACTAAGGGAACAAGAGCACCGTAATAAGCCAAAGTTAATCAAACCCACACCGCAGGCTCCCTGGGAGGGAAAGCTCTCTGATCTGATGGAAGGAAAACAAAATCCCATCTTCCTGAGATGGGAGGAAGGTGAGGCAAGGAGGGCTGTCTGTCGACCAGGTAGCTAACACTGTCTGGTGTTGCATCTAGAAGACCTGATTGTACATGCAAAAAGTTGACTCCTAGGATGGGTTCTTCTTTAGCCACAACTAGAAAGATCCTGAAAGAAAATCTCATGTTCACTCCCTTTTGGCAAAAGCCCTGGTATTTATGTATGAATAGAGAAACCACAGGTTACAAGATCTTGCAGGACACATTCAAAAGTCTTCATGTCTGAGGGCGTCTGGGTGACCCAGTCAGTTAATCATCTGTCTTCTACTTAGGTCATGATCTCCAGGAGCCGGGGTGGAGCCCTGAGTCGAGTGGGGCTCCCTGCTCAGCAGGGCGTCTGCTTCTCCCCCTGCCCCTCCCTCTGCTCATGCGCACTCTCTCTCTCTCTCTCAAATACATAAAAACTCAGGAAAAAAAGTCTTCACGTGAGAGTTGGTTGGGAGTAATACTGCCTCAGGTACAAGCCATCCCTGGTGACTGCCGAGGGCAGGAGACAGCTGGGCTAGCTGGCACTGGCCACGCCCACATCTCCTATGCATGCCGTCTGTGGCGTTAATTTAACCCAGGGACAGTCTGACTCTCACACTGCACATTCCTGTAGTATTTGGTCCTTAGTATCAGGCAGTAATGGAAAATAGGGCTCAGAGAGTTCTGCCACGGCATGAATCTCACAGATCTCCAAGTCCCTGTTCAACCACACCCCCTCCACTTCCCTCCCAACCCAAGCCCCGAGCACTCTGGGCTCTGAGGAAGGAGGAGGCCAAGGTGGTCCGCTGGTTTGGAAACTGGAAAGAATTCCTTTGTGTCTGTTTATCCTCTTCTCGAAGGAGAGGGGGGAAGACAGTTGTGAGGTTCAACCCTGGCGTCCCCAGTCCTCCTGGGCAGAGGATGGAAGGGTTCGGTGTTTTCAGCCGTTCGTCTACTTCCTGGCACACTTGAGTCATTTCCTAGTCCAGAGTTCTTGTTCTACCCAAGTCCCTTGTGTTGCAAGTAAATTACTTAAGTAGATTGACTCCAGATCATTAATAATCTCCGCCGGCGTGATGCACTTGGGCTTCATTACAAGGAAAGAGTCTCACACCTATTCTTCAACCCAGCAGTTGTTTACAAGATCTGCGGTCCTGAGAGTTCTTGTCCCTGCAGGGCCAGAGTGGAGGGGCTTAGCAAAAATAGAAAAACGGCTGCCTGATCAATACTCGTGTTTTGCTCGGACAAAGAGAAACCAACGTGCTCTCTGCCTCAGAGATGGGACCTAATTGTCATTGTGCTTTGAAGTACAAGATACTGGGGGGTTAGGGGGAGGAAGCGTGTGCCGGACAGGGAAAGGTTCAGTGTTCATTTTGACATTTGTAAGTAAATACTAAAAACATGCCTATTGAAACAAAGGAGTATCAGTCTAAGAGATTTATGCTCAGGAACCCCTATGCGAAGTGACACGAGCTTGTGAGTGTTGCTCTCCGGAGACTTGAGAAGCTCAGGAAGTTTTGCAGAGGTACAGCCCACAGAGTATGGTTCCTGTACGA
Organism: Mellivora capensis; assembly: GCA_004024625.1. Taxonomy (NCBI): domain Eukaryota; kingdom Metazoa; phylum Chordata; class Mammalia; order Carnivora; family Mustelidae; genus Mellivora; species Mellivora capensis. The sequence goes on along the minus strand of PISX010028691.1, from coordinate 4,297 downwards.
TCATTTTGCATCTGACTTTACAAAGCAAGCCGACCCCTTGGGGAATAATACTGAACTATGAGCCGGGGACCGTTTCTGCAGTGTAGTCGCTAGACGTTACCAAACTCCCGGAACATAACATCCTAGTCCTTCTCTGTGGGGGACGGGAGGAGGACAAGGTAAATTCACGAGTTGGACTAAGAGGTTGCTTGGAATGACTTCATTTTCTAGAAGGAAGGTTCTGGCTTCTTCTGTTTCCTCTTGTGTAAGCTGTGCTAAAGATAGCCACGTTGGGTTAGTGGATTGGATGCCGCATCCAGGATTCCTGCCAATGGTACAAAGTTGTGACCCACCGCTAACGAGCTGTGTGGGCTCAGGTGGTGATTCTGCAGCTGTTAGAGGAGGGAGATGAGCATAACGTTGGCTCTGCCAACTTCCCGGACTGTGTTGAGGGAAGTGGTAAGTGGTAGCTTTGGGTCAGTCCTGCGGTGGACTGTGGACACACTGTAAGTAAAGGCACGGGGGACACGGCAGCGGCTCAAGCTATACACAGTGGGAAACAAGACCGTATGAAGCTAGCGGTGGTTCCCCCTCATGTCGGCCAGAATGCCAGGCGTCCATGCACCACGTTGACACCTGCCATGTCCATCTACCCCCCGGATTATCATTTACTTAATATATTAGATTGACTTTGAAAAAAGGGAAAAAAAAAGCAAAGCAATTTATTTAAAAAGGGAACTTCACATCACTTCCATAAAAGCAAAGCTAATGTCACCTGACATAATAGACCCCATCAAAGCATAACAATGTAATTAATTTCTAGTTAACTATTATTGCCTGATAAAGGCTCTGAGCCTGGAGGCTGCTCTTTTCTCTCACAGGCAAGATTAGCAGGTGATGATACCGTGTGAAAGACATTCCGGTAGGAAGCCAAGACTTCCCCACTGTGAGATTTATCATTTTTTTTAAAGATTTTATTTATTCATTTGACAGATCACAAGTAGGCAGAGAGGCAGGCAGAGAGAGAGGAGGAAGCAGACTCCCCGCTGACCGGAGAGCCCTATGCGGGACTCGATCCCAGGACCCTGGGACCATGACCTGAGCCGAAGGCAGAGGCTTTAACCCACTGAGCCACCCAGGTGCCCGGAGGTTTATCATTTGATGCCAGATCTGTATCCCTCCAAACTCACTCCCACCCCACCAGGCATTCCTTAGGAAAGAAACCTAAAACAGGGAGAATTGGAATTCTCTGACACCATCAAGTTCTTCATTTTAGCTTGCTTACACGGGAGCGCAATCTTTCCAGCTTCTGCTTGACTATAATCCTCTCTCACCCTGTTTTTCCACAGGTCAACGGTAAAGACTTATCCAGAGCAACTCATGACCAGGCTGTGGAAGCTTTCAAAACCGCCAAAGAGCCCATTGTGGTACAGGTGTTGAGGAGAACGCCTCGGACCAAAATGTTCACACCTCCGTCAGAGTCGCAGCTGGTAGACACGGGAACCCAGACTGACATCACTTTCGAACACATCATGGCACTCACCAAGATGTCCTCTCCCACCCCACCTGTGCTGGATCCCTATCTCCTGCCAGAGGAGTAAGTCACATGGTCCTGTGGCACTAATCTGTTAAGCACGGTAAAGAAGTGCAGTGAAGTTATTTTCTTCCCTTCCATGTGGTGGAAAACATGAGCGGGTCTTACCATTTTCCTCCAAGTTGCTCATGTTTAACTTTATTGTTTATAGAGGCAATCAATTGAGTCCTGCTCAAAACCACCCTGACATATTAATTACTTTATTATAGCCCTGGAGCGGAGTTATTCAAATTATATCCTAAAAACGAAATTACTTACAAATGTCGTAAAAGTTATTTCAGACTAAAATTTAATCACCGCAAATGGCAATGTGAAGGTTTTGTGTTCTAACTAGAGGGAATGCTGATGGTTCTCTTAAACAGACAACAAAGTGAGTCGGGAGTGTAAAGAGAGCCCTGAAGGGTGTGCATTCCGCTTTCTTGGGTCTCGTTGCAAACCTGGATCCGTATTAATAAGCCCACACGTGCCTCATATAAATACCACATTTACCGATTAAGTAACAGCTGCGATCCGGCATCCCGAATGAATTACTTTACACATGACTCTCTTCTTACCTTACTTCCTGCCAGAGAGAGAGAGAGGGAGAGAGAGGGGAGCTGGGAGCCTTCAAGTCAGACGAAACTGATGTTCGAACTGATAACTAGCTGGGCAGCTGGGGCAATTTACTTTATCCCCATTTTAATATAGGAAGAGTGGTGATAGCACCCAGTGTGTAGGAGTTGGGCTAGAGGAAGTAATGTGTGGGAAGTTTCAGCATGACATATGGTAAGCACTCGGGGGGGAGCAGCAATCATTCGAGTGAGTGAGATGAAGCATCTAGGGAAAAAATGAAGAGGGAGAAATTTTCTGGGAGAGACTACTTCTGAGAAGATGTCCGCTTTATTGTAGAGCTCGTAGCATGTGATTTTGCCCGTGTGAGGACAGGATGTCCGCTTCCCCACCTGAGTCTCTCTAGGTGACGGGAGAGTCACTCCTGGGTCTTCCCGTCTTGCTCCTGCTTCCGATCACTGACATGATACTTTATTTCCAAGAGCATCTTACCCCTCCCAGGGCGAACGTCTGGGTGTTACATGTTGGGTTTTGGATAGGAACTCGGTAGCTGGAGTGAGCCCACATTCCCTGTGGTTCCTCCAGATCCCGGACGGAGGCTTGCCTCTCATCCCATGGTGTTACCCGCTGGCTGTCACAGGAGCCCAGGGCTAATTCCCCAGGCCTGACAAAGTAATTTCAGCTGCAGCTGACGGTGGGGACGGGGGACGAGGGGTTCCCCCTCTGACATCCGTGCTCGGCGTGCACGGGAGTGTGCACAGACGACGGCCCCTCCCGTGCGGTGGGGAAGTGCACACGCACCCCTTCTTCTCAGCTTAACTTGGCAGCGACTGAAAGTCAGGTCTGTCTAACCTCAACTCCCAGCGCTTAGCCACACGACTCTCCTGTGGCCTCCCAGGTGCTCCTGGGAAAGAACTGCCCGATTCACTGAACACAATCATGCAACCCAGTCCTTTGACTTTATAGAGCAAAACTGCTTCTCAGTACTGATGATGGCTTTGTAGCCCCTCCTGCCTCTCAGATGTTGAACTGTCACCATGATGGGCCTTTTAGAAGCCAAACCCTTAATTTCCTCTTAAGTCTAGTTAACATGACATGACTTACCCCCCAGGGGCAACTTGAGAAATGTCAGCAGAGTCCAGAGGTCAGGCCTCTCCAGGTTCTGGCCCGAAGGTCAGAGCAGGGCAAGCGCGCGTCGGGACGGAAAGGGGAGTGGTAACGTGATGCTTGAAAGCCCAGGCCTCCCCGCGGCAGCCTCAGTACTACAAGCCCCTTAAGTGCTGGCAGGATATTTACCGGATAGGTCCAGAGAACTGAAAGGCAGCCCTTGTTTGGCCATTCGTGTCTGATCTGGTATTTCAAAACTGAGTGCCCGGGAGGGAAGAGCAGAGCCCATTGATTGCCGTGCTGACCTTTGAGGACAAGACGCTCTGAGTCCCCAGGCAACGTCAGGCCGAAGCCTTCCCGCCACGTCTGGCCCCTCTCAGAGCTGCTCACCGAGCCTGTTACCGTCCCCACTGCCTCGGCTCCTGGAGGTCCCAAAGAGGCCGTGGCTTCTGGAAACAAGTTTTCACATATGTTGTCCTAGAGAGACTCAAGCTTCCGTGCTCTGAGCAGTGGTGCGTATGCATGCCAGCCCCAATACGGGTGCATTTCACATGTGCACGTAGGTACATCCGTTCATTCGTTATGTACGTGTATGTGCGTACTCGGGTTTCATGTCCAACCTGCCTTGTCGGGGGACAATCACAGAAGTTTGGAAAGACACGGTCCTAGATGACAGCCTCATAGCTTCAGTCCCAGCCCTTTGGACCGGACTCAGCGGCCAGCACATATCTTGGAGTGTTGCCTGAAGTCCAGCCTTTTCTCCCCAAAGACAAGATCTAACAGTGAAGCAATAAGCAGGAGAGAGGATTGTGTCCGCTGCCTAGACACTGAGTGAGACAGGAGGCCTGCTGACTCACGGGACTAGTCGGCGAGAGGCTGGTCAGTGGGAGCAGTAGAGGCAATCCCGCTGTCCCCTGCATCTTCTCTGAGGAGGATGGAAGTGTTCAATAGGGGAGGTCCTGTGCTGCTGGGAAGCACGGTCGAACAGGGGACCTTGGGCAAGACAGTGCCCTGGCCCTGAGAATAGAGGCGGCATGACAGCAGGCCCAGCGAGGTTGGGGGAGAATG
>PISX010028690.1:0-21083 GCA_004024625.1 Mellivora capensis | reverse complement strand
GATCTCTGTCAAATAAATAAATAAAATCTTAAAAAAAAAAAAAGAGGGGTGCCTGGGTGGCTCAGTGGGTTAAAGCCTCTGCCTTCAGCTCAGGTCATGATCTCAGGGTCCTGGGATCAAGCCCCGCATCGGGCTCTCTGCTCAGCAGGGAGCCTGCTTCCTTCTCTCTCTCTGCCTGCCTCTCTGCCTACTTGTGATCTCTATCTGTCAAATAAATAAAATCTTTTAAAAAAAGAAAAAAGAAAAATCAAAGAAGAAAAATGACATTATTTACTCCAAACATGTCAATAACTACTTCAAATATAAATGGTCTAATATACCAATTAAAAGACACACTGTTGGGGCGCCTGGGTGGCTCAGTGGGTTAAAGCCTCTGCCTTCGGCTCGGGTCATGATCCCAGGGTCCTGGGATCGAGCCCCGCATCCGGCTCTCTGCTCAGCAGGGAGCCTGCTTCTCCCTCTCTCTCTGCCTGTCTCTCTGCCTACTTGTGATCTCTCTCTCTGTCAAATAAATAAATAAAATCTTTTTTTAAAAAAAGACACACTGTCAAATTGTAGGGGGAAAAAAGCTTCTATATGCTAACCACAAAAAAATTACCTCAAATATAATATAGGTAGGTTAAAATGAAAGAGATGGATGAAGATGAACCATATAAATAGTAATAAAAATTCATCAGTGGCTTTATCAATATCAGATAAAGTATACTTCAGAGCCATGAAAATTATCAGGGACAAAAAGGGATATTAGTTACATGATAAAAGGTCAATACACCAAAAAGATACAGCATTGTAAGTGTATGTGCAGCAAACAAGAAAACACTCAAACACACAAAGCAAAGGGTAAGCAGAATAGAAAGAAGTAGACAATTCCACAATTCTAGTTGAGGATTTTGACACTCCTTGTTCAGTGATTGATAGAAACACTAAGAACAAAATCAAGAAAGATACAGAAAATCTGAATAACACCAATAACCGGCAGACTCTCAAATTTATAGAACACTCCATCCAACAACAGCAGAATATGTATTTTTTTTCAAGCACCCATGAAACATTCTAGAATGTTGCTTATGGCTCACAAACCTCAACAAATGTAAACATTTTAAAATCGCACAAACCTCAACCAATGTAACAAACCTCAACAAATGTAAACATTTTAAAATCGCACAGAGCATGTACTCAGACCACATGTGAAACTAAAAATAACAGAAAAATAACAAAATATTCCAAACACTTAGAAATCAAGGAGCACCCTTCTAAATAATCCATGGGTCAGAGAGGGAGTCTCAAATGGAATTAAGAAATATTTGACTGAATGGAAATTAATTCAAAACAAATGAAAGTTTGTGGGATGGAACTTCAACACTGCAGAGAGGGAAATTCATGAACCAAATGCTTCTTACATTAGAAAAGAAAAAGAAAAACCCAGGTTAATAAGCTAATCTACAATCTCAAGAAACTACACAGAGCTAAATAAAACTAGAGGGCAAAAGAAATAACAAAGACAAGAGAATAAATTGAGAATAGAAATAGAGAAAATCAATAATATAAAAAGCTAGTTCTTGGAGCACCTGGGTGGCTCAGTGGGTTAAGCCTCTGCCTTCGGCTCAGGTTGTGATCCCAGGGTCCTGGGATCGAGCCCCGCATCAGCTCTCTGCTCAGCAGGGAGGCTGCTTCCCTTCCTCTCTCTCCACCTGTCTCTCTGCCTACCTGGGATCTCTGTCAAATAAATAAATAAAATCTTTAAAAAAATTTAAAAAATCTAGTTCTTTGAAATAGTCAATAAAATTGATAAAAATCTAAGATTAATAAAGAGTAGATATTCATTTCCAATATCAGGAATAAAACAGGAGATACAAACACAGATCTTCCTATCATGAAAAGAATAATAAAGGGATACTTCAAACAATTCCACATTTTAATTAGAAGACTTAGAAGAAATGGAACAACTTCTGCAGAAGCACATTCTGTCAAAACCAACCCAATATAAAATAGATACTCTGAATAGTCCTATACCAACTAAGTCCTATACCAAATAAGTATGTGATTAAAAGTATCCCAAAGAGGAGTCTCCAGGCCCAAATGATTTCACTGGAGAATTCTACCAAATATTTAAATAGAAATACCACCAATTCTACAAAATCTCATCCAGGTGGGGAATAAAAGAGGAAAAGAAAGGACGAGAGAAAAGAGGAACACCTCCCAGTTCATTTTGAGAAGCAAGTAGTGCTCAGAAACCAATACCAGTACAAAAAAAATTAAACTATACACCAATATGATCACAATTTTAGACACAAAATTCCTCAGCAAAATACCAGCAAACAGAATGCTGCTATATTATAATAATCTTCCATGACCTGGTGCAGCTTATTGCAGGGAGGCAAGGCCAGGTCAGCATTGAAATCTAGTCAAAGGAATCCATAATATCAACAGGCTACAGAAGAAAAATCACACATGATCACATCAACCAAAGAAGAAAAAGCATTTGGCAAAATTCAATACCCATTCATAATGAAAACTCTTAACAATTTAAGAGGGTGACTTTCAATACCCATTCATAATGAAAATACCCATTCAAATTCAATACCCATTCAAAATTCAATACCCATTCATAATGAAAACTCTTAACAATTTAAGAGGGTGACTTTCCAAACTATAATAAGAATATAACAATAAAAACATCTATAGAGAGAGAGAGACAAACCAAAAAACAGAACCTTAACTATAGAGAACAAGCAGATAGTTACCACAGGGTTGGTGATTGGGGGGTGGGTGAATTAGGGGAAGGGGATTAAGAGTACACTTAACTATTTTTTTAAAGATTTTATTTATTTGACAGTGAGAGAGCATAAACAGGGGGCGTGGAAGAGGGAGAAGCAGGGTCCCCACTGAGTAGGGAACCTGAGGTGGGGCTTGATCCCAGGAAGGCAGTTGCCCAACTGAGCCACCCAGGTACCCCCACAGTATACTTACCTTGATGCACACTGAGAAATATATGGAACTGCTGAGTCACTACGTTATATACCCGAAACTAATATAATGTTGTGTGTTAACTATACTGGAGTTAAAATTAAAAAAAAAAAAAGTAAAACAAAACCCACTCAACTATCATATTTAATGGTCAACACTGAATGCTTTCTCCTCCTTAACAGTATGAAAAAAGCAAGTATGTCCCCTTTTACCACTTCTATTCAACATAGCACTGTTAAGTTCTAGCTAGTACAATAAAGACAGGAAAAGGGAATGAAAGAGATACAGATTAGGAAGAGGACAAAAGACATTTGATATCTGGTGATAACATTATTGTTCATGAAGAAAATCCTCAGGAATCCACAAGAAAATCGGCTAGAGTAAGTGAATTCAGCAAGGTTGCAGGAGACAAGGTCAACATATCAAAACTAACCATTATTTCTCTGTAACTGTAATGTTAATGAGCAAACTGACATTAAAACTTAGTATGATACATAAAGATGCCCCCCAAAAGTACTTAGATAAAAATCTAACAAAAAACGATCAGTGGAAAATTATAAAACACTAACAAAATACAAAAAGATCTAAATAAATGAAGACATACCATGTTCATGGATCAAAAGTCAACATAAAGATGCCAAATCTCACCAAAATGATTCATAGACTAATGTGATGTCTATCAAAATCCCATCAAGATGTTTTGTAAATAAAGAAAATCATGATAAAGTGTTTATAAAAATCCAAGGAAAAAATTAATATGGAAAGCTAAATCAATTTTTTAAATATAGGGGAAGTCATCACTTTACCCAATTTTAAGATTTACTGAAAGCTACAGTAAGATATTGCAATACTGGCAAAGGTTTAGACATGCACATCAATGGGATAATATAAAGAACTCAGAAACAGATCAACATAAACATGCCCAACTGACTTCTGACTAAGGAGTAAATGTTCAGTGGAGACATAATACTGTAGCCTACTTTTCAACTGATGGTGCTGGCCAACCAAACATCCTTGGGCACAAATACAAGAAAGAAACTCAACCTAAACCTCACATGGTAATACAAAAATGAACTCAACAGGGGTGCCTGGGTGGCTCAGTGGGTTAAAGCCTCTGCCTTCAGCTCAGGTCATGATTCCAGGGTCCTGGGATCGAGCCCCACATTGGGCTCTCTGCTCAGCGGGGAGCCTGCTTCCCTTCTTCTCTCTCTGCCTGCCTCTCTGCCTACCTGTGATCTGTCAAATAAATAAATAAAATCTTTTTAAAAAATGAACTCAACATGCATCAGAGATTTAAATGTAAAAGGTAAAACTATAAAACTTCTGAGAGAAAATATTCAGGACAGAGAAATTGCTTAAGACTTCTTACACATGGGACGCCTGGGTGGCTCAGTTGGTTGGACGACTGCCTTCAGCTCAGGTCATGATCCCGGAGACCCGGGATCAAGTCCCGCATCAGGCTCCCAGCTCCACGGGGAGTCTGCTTCTCCCTCTGACCTTCTCCTCGCTCATGCTCTCTCACTGCCTCTCTCTCAAGTAAATAAATAAAATCTTTAAAAAAAAAAAAAGACTTCTTACACATGACATAAAAAGGATTAAGAGGTTCCTTCATAATAATGCCATGAATCAATATAACAAAAATGGCTTGGCCTATGATGACAATTCAAAAATACACATGTGCGGATGCCTGGGTGGCTCAGTTGGTTAAGTGGCTGCCTTCGGCTCGGGTTATGATCCCAGCGTCCTGGGATCGAGTCCCACATCGGGCTCCTTGCTTGGCGGGGAGCCTGCTTCTCCCTCTGCCTCTGCCTGCCTGTCTGCCTGTGCTCGCTTGCTCTTACTCCCTCTGACAAATAAATAAATTTAAAAAAATACACATGTGGTGACTGAAAGGGCCCCGAGGAGGATTCAGTGTGAATGCATAGTTATTTTTACATCTTTATTCACAGCACATTTCTTTTCTTTTCTTCTTCTTCTTCTTCTTCTTTTTTTTTTTAATAGTAACAGGTTGCCTGGCATTGACCGAGAACGCACTGCTAGCCAGGCACTTTATTTATTTATTTGACAGACAGAGATCACAGGTAGGCAGAGAGGCAGGCGGACAGAGAGAGAGGAGGGGAAGCAGGTTCTCCGCTAAGCAAAGAGCCCGACGCGGGACTCGATCCCCAGGACCCTGGGACCATGACCCGAGCCGAAGGCAGAGGCCCCAACCCACTGAGCCACCCAGGCGCTCCCATATTTCTTTTTTTTTTTTTTTTTTAAAGATTTTACTTATTTGTTAGAAAGATGGAGAGAGAACACAAGTAGGCAGAGCAGCAGGCAGAGGGAGAGGGAGAAGCAGGCTCCCCGCTGAGCAAGGAGCCTGATGCTGGGCTCAATCCCACAATCCCGAGATCATGACCTGAGCCGAAGGCAGCCATGTGGTTAACTGACACACTCAGGCGCCCCATCCAAAGCCTATTTCTTAATGAGAGATAATAGTATCATATGTAGCTCAAAAAAAAAAAAAAAAAAAAAAAACCAAACCCACCACCACGACCAACAACAATAAAACAACAAAAAATACCAAAGGAATTCCAAAAGACCCTGATAAAAGGTACTAGTCCTAACTTAGTATACCAGGACTAAGGCCATAGTAACAACTGTGAAACTCTACAGATAACTGCATGTGCACATACTAATTTTGTCTGTTAAAATTCTAGTCAATTTCCTCAATAGCAAATCTTCACACAATCTTTTTTGAGTAAAAACGAGATTCCTTCTCTGTGCTTTTTTTTTTTTTTTAAAGCTAATTTAGCTATGTGTTTTATTTTGTTTTGGCTCTAATTCAATCCCTAGAAAACAACTGATGTGGACTTGGGAAGAGTCTCTCTAAGGAGGATTGGAGAAGTTTAGGAACCACAGAGGGAAGAATTCAGGTTCACCAGGGAAGGTCACATAGCTATACTGCTGTCTGCATCACAGAAACAAAAAACAATAAACAAGTAGATAAAGAGCAAGTACAAGTAGTGGGTTGTTAAATACACATGAAAAAAATTTTGTGTGTGTTTTTTTTAATCAAAGTCTTAAGAATGTGGTACAGTGGGCCCATTCATACATACATTTTTATCTCCTAAACTATGACATTTCATAACTCAAGCCTTTATATTTCTCATTAAGACTTATGCTACTCAAGGGTAGAGACAAAGCTGTAGAACAAAGGCTTTCAAGAAATGTTTTTAGACACACCTTAAATGTCCAACTGTCCTGACAAACATAAGAAAGAGGGGACAAGGCTCTGTGAACTCTGAAACAACATCCTCCCCTTTCCCAAATGAGATAAGGAAAGAAGTCAGGCTTGCATTTCTTTCTCTTTTATGTCTTTTCCTCCTTTGTTTAAATATCCCTGAGATAATTTTTCAGTGTAAACTGAGGAGAAAGATGTGGCTGATGGTTATGCTAAGTGCATGAGAATGACTGGATCACACTCCTGGATGAATTCTCAGATACAGAATAAGGCTCCACATGGGATAAGTTTCCAGTCTGACTCCTCAGATGACAAATGATGTCCTGCCACAGAGGTTTCTCATCGGGAAGGAAACTGAGGGGGTTCTCTTTGGTATGAACGATCAGATTCTGAGTAAGACCCTTCCTCAGTGGTTACATTCAAGAAGTCTTTCCCCAACAGGAGCTCTTAGACGTTGACTGACGACTGCCCGCTCGTGAAGGGTCTTCCCACTTCAGTTACATGGACAGGGTTTCTCCCAGTATGAATCCTCTGATGCTGAGTGAGGGACGAGCTGCGACTGAAGGCTTTTCCACATTCACTGCATTCATAGGGCTTCTCTCCAGTGTGGATAATGGAGTGTCGAATGAGACTGGTGCTCCAGCAGAAGGTTTTCCCACACTCCATGCATTCATAGGGCTTCTCTCCGCTGTGAATCCGCTGGTGCCTTGTGAGCCCTGACTGGCGGTTGAAGGCCTTCCCGCACTCTGTGCACTCATAGGGCTTCTCTCCAGCATGGATGCTGATGTGTCGAATGAGGTCTTTCTTAGTGCTGAAGGCTTTCCCACATTCTTTACACTCAAAAGGTTTTTCTCCAACGTGAGCCCTTTTATGCAAGATAAAAGTGTAGCAGTATGTAAAGGCCTTTCCACACTCGTTGCACTCATAGGGCTTCTCCCCAGTGTGGATGATAGCATGTCGAATGAGGTTTGCCCTCTGGCAAAAGGCTTTACCGCACTCCACGCATACATAGGGCTTCTCTCCACTGTGAATCCGCTGGTGTCTCGTGAGGTATGACCGGCGGTTGAAGGCCTTCCCACACTCCGTGCACTCGTAGGGTTTCTCCTCAGTGTGGATGCTGAAGTGTCGGATGAGGTCTGATCGATTGCTAAAGGCTTTCCCACATTCCTTGCACTCGTAGGGTTTTTCTCCGGTGTGGGCCCTTTTGTGCAAGATGAAAGTAGAGCAGTGGGTGAAGGCCTTTCCACACTCACCGCACACATAGGGCTTCTCCCCAGTGTGACTCCGCTGGTGCTGCTTGAGGTGTGACCTGCGGTAGAAGGCCTTCCCACACTCGAGGCACTTGTATGGCTTCTCTCCCGTGTGGATGACATAGTGCTGAATGAGGTCCGTGCTGTCGCAAAAGGCTTTCCCACACTCATTGCATTCAAAGGGTCTCACTCCGGTGTGAATCTGCTGGTGCCACGTGAGGTGTGACCTGCGGTTGAAGGCCTTCCCACACTCCATGCACTCAAAGGGCTTCTCTCCCGTGTGGATGATGTAGTGCCGAAGGAAACCTGTCTTATCACGGAAGGCTTTCCCACATTCTTTGCACACAAAGGGCTTTTCTCCAGTGTGGCTCCTGTTATGCAAGACTAGATTGGAGCGGTGGGTGAAGGCCCTCCCACATTCACTGCACTTATAAGGCTTCTCTCCAGTGTGGATCTGCTGGTGCCTCGTGAGGTGTGACCTGCGGTTGAAGGCCTTCCCGCACTCCGCGCACTCATAGGGCCGCTCCCCGGTGTGGATCATGCGGTGCTGCAGGAGGTGTGTGCTCTTGCTGAAAGTTTTCCCACACTCGGTGCATTCATAGGGCTTTGCTCCAGTGGAAATCTGCTCATGTCGCACAAGAAAGCAATTCTTCGTAAACACTTTCCGTCGTTCCTCACACTGACAGGGATGTTTCCCTTCCTGAATCAAGGGATCTTTCAGTAGTCCCTGTGAGTCATAACCATGGAGAACATGTCCTGTAGGGATCAGCTGCTGTACAGTCCTTGAGTGTAGACCATCATCTGTCCCTAAACCATCACGTTTAGGCTTCATGTTCCCAGGGAGCTTCTCTGTTTGGGGGTCTATCCCTGGTTTCAACTGGCCTTCCAGCATTTCCGATGGCCAATCCTGACTCTTGCCTTGCCCCAACGGGGAGCCCCCCAGAGCCTGCTGAGCCTGTTGTTTCTGTGTTGAGACTTCCTCTGACAAGGCAAGGTGAGAAAGGGAAAGCTCTGGGGTCTCGGGTTTTGTGGTGTCACCTGAAGGGAATACAATATACAGATGGGCTTATTAGAGATGGCAACACAGAAAAACAAAATCGCCATTTCAGTGGGAATAAGAAGATGAAAACAGTGGCTCTGTGCCTGCCATGTTTTCAAATCTCTAAAATCCAGTTTGCAATTTCTTTTCAGACCTTGAATTCTTGAAACCTTTGAGCAGAAACCCAGTGAGAGAAAACAGACGGGGACAGTGTCTGGCAACTAGGGATAAGAACACAGAGTAACGACACCATGTATGCTGGGTTTGCTTAAAGCAAGAATGCTCCAGAGGTGCCTGGGTGGCTCAGTGGGTTAAAGCCTCTGCCTTTGGCTTGGGTAATGGTCCCAGGGTCCTGGGATCGAGCCCCACATCGGGCTCTCTGCTCAGCAGGGAGCCTGTTTCCCCCTCTCTCTCTGCCTACTTGTGATCTCTCTCTCTCTCTCTGTCCAATAAATAAATAAATCTAAAAAAAAAAAAAAAGGCAAGAATGCTCCAGATGCTCCAAGAGGCCAGCAAAGCGGCACCCAACGCAGCCTCCACGGCAGCCGGGAAGAGGCTGGCGAGGGTTTCCAGATGGGGAATGTGAGAAATTGGCATTTCAGCCTTAGCTGATGGAATGAACAAAGGCTGAGTCTTCCAAGACTCAGGGAACCTGCAGGGCACCAGAGGATGGGGCTGGTAAGAGTGCAGCCCCTGACACGGGACTGGTATCCTCACGAGCAGAAATGCAAGAGCTTTTGCGTCTTCTCAGCGCCACGTGAGAAGGGAAGAGGAGACTCTTCTCTGCAAACCAGGAAGAGGGCCCTCACCAGACACCAGACCTTAAACTTCTGGCCTCCAGAACTGTGGGAAATAAACGTTGTTTCATCCTCCAGTCTGTGGCATTCTCGTTGCGGCAGTCCAGGCTGACCAGACTGTTGGTATGAGTACTGTACTCATTCTTGTCTGTGATGTTAACTGTATTATTTTCAAAAAGAAATGAGCAGATAACTTAGTTAATACATCAATTAATCACGGTCATTCCTGATCAGTGATGACAATGTGTCATCAGCCAAGGTTTGGCTTGGTACAAATCAAAATTTGTACCTGAGGTCCACGAAGCAAGGATTAGAGGTCACAGCAGTGTTATGGTTAAGATCATGGTCTCCAACCACAGAAACCCTAGGCCCAAGTCCCACAAGAACTCAGTATGAGCTCCGTAGCACCTGGCAAGGCACTCACATTTCGTAAGCCCTCCTTTTGTCTCCTAAAAAGTAAAGCCAGAAATAAAGACTGTGTTGTAGGACTCTGTGAGGATGAAGTGAAATCCTGCATTTGCCACGTTCATACATGAATCAAGTTCAGTATGATACCAGACGCTGCGCAAAACATGACTACATGTCAGCTCTAATTTTTTATTATGGGTTAGTCAAATAATATGCATCTGGGACCTAATTAGCGAGCATATAAACTGGCAGTGACAGAATGTGTGGACTGACCCGGAAGAGTACTGAAGAGTAAAAACAGTGGTCCATGAGATACCCGCCGAGCCAACATTAAAGTCACCAGAGGAAGAGAAGGGAGGTCCTGGGAGATTAGAGGCAGAGACCGCAGGAGGATCAGATGCTCACGACACAATCTAGAAGCCTGCTGAATTATGAATTCACAAGCACAGAGGTTCAGAGCATTGGCTCAGGAGCCAGAACGGTTGGTGTAAATCCTGCCCATACTGAAGGAGCTGATATTGGACAAATTACTTAGCTGTTCCCATCTCAAATCCCTCGTCTGAAAAACTGAGCGTCTCTCAGTTTCTGCCTCACAGACTGTCCTGAAGGTCAAATGAGAAATGCCTGTAAAGTGGTCAGCACACTGCCAGCCACTGGGGGATTGTTTGGGAAACTGTGGGCCATTACCCATCATCACTATAGCTGCTGCTGTATTTGAAAATTAGGAGCAAAGCAGTGACCGTATAGGGAACATTTTCAGTGCTGTGGTACAGAGGAACCCCCTCACAGGGCCTCAAAGCACAAAGAGAACGATGTCACCACTTTCACAGGTGAGTGATGGGAAATGTGAAAGGGTTCAGCATCTCCAGAACTGCCTGGCATTTTCCAATAAAGCCAACCTGATCTAGGAACATACTGGAATCTGTTCCTAACACAAAATTAGTGCTTATCTACACCAAGACACATAACAAGAATATTCTTAGCAGCATTAAGTTGAAAACAAGAGGAATGCCCACCAAGAGGGGACTGGATGAATGACTGGCAGTTTTTCACACAATGAGACGTCACACTAGACTGAGAGTGAACAAACTCCGACTGGACGCGACCATATGAAAAGACTCTCATAGATGTAACGAAGGTCAAGGGGAGACGGACACACAGACAGCATGCAGTAGGCTTCCAAGTCAACATAAATTCATGCTGATGGTCTCAAAAGGGATTACCTAGCAGAAGGGGCTACTGAAGGCATGAGACACTGTCGAGGTGCTAGAAATGTTGTATAGTAGGTCCCTTATCTGTGGGGGATTTAAGACCCCAGTGGGTCCCTGAATTTGTGGGTAGTACCAACCCTATATATACTATGTTTTTCCCCATATATATATGTGTGTGTGTGTGTATAATATGTATAAATACACACTTATAATACAGTTTAATTTATAAATTTGGCACATAAGAGATTAACAAAAGTAAGTAATAATAAAATAGAATAATTAAAACAAATACTGTAATAGAAGTTACACGAACATGCTCTCTCACTCAAAATACTTTATTATATGGCACTCTCCCTTCTTCTCGTGATGCTGTGAGATGATAAAATCCCTACAAGATGAGATGAAGTGAGGTGAATGATACAGGCATGTGACATAGTATTAGGCTACTGGTGACCTTCTAATGACACATCAGAAGAACAATCCTCTGCTTCTGGACGTAACTGACCGCAGGTAACTGAAACTGCAGGAAGCAAAGCCACAGACCAGGGCAGACACTAAGTATTAACACAGGTGGTGGTTATATGAGTTTATACACACACAATGATTCATCAAGTGGACCTCTTAAGATTTTTGCACAACAGGGCATAGGAGTTACAGCTCACTCAAAAAGTGCAAGAAAATAATAGTAAATGGGCAAAGAGACGACGAGTGTAGACATCTCTTGCAAGAATGAGGCAACTTGGGGCCTCATTCTCCCTTTCCCCCTGCTCATGCTCTTTCTCTCTCTCTCAAATAAATAAATAAAATCTTGGGACACCTGGGTGGCTCAGTCAGTTGAACACCCGCCTTTGGCTCAGGTCATGATCCCAAGGTCCTGGGATCAAGTCCCACATTGGGTTCCTCACTCAGAGAAGAGCCTGCTTCTCCCTCTGCCTGTGAATCTCCCTGCTTGTTCTCTCTCTCTGAAAAATAAATAAATAAAATCTAAAAATAAATAAATAAAAAATAAAAAATCTTTAAAAAAAAATAAAAGAGACAACTTTTCCAAGAAGATGGGTTATACAGGGAAACAGAGTTGATACCAGTGTGAAGACCCTGGAGAGTTATAGCCCTTTTTCATTTACTTTCCTCTACTGTGACACAACCAAGCGTATTTTTCTGTTGAGCAGAGAATGGGTAAAGTTACAGAAGAGGCAGAAAAGCAGCGAAGGAGCCAATTCCCTGACAAGGTGTGATCTGGCCTCTAGTGCGGTCATTTGCCATGGTCGTGGGCAAGGCCTCCTCTGGGGGGCGGGAAGGGAAGCCACACACAGGAGAGATTCAGATCAATGTGTAACAGCTGGCGATCAAGCAGCGCAAGGACACAGACTATTTTCGACATGGAAATACGCGAGGACATCAGTGGCTGAGGGGTGCGGTGAAGGTCTGGAACAAGCCGTCTGCGCCTGGGGGAGCCAGTGCAGATGAGAGGCACACACAAGAGATGCGGGGAGACCGGCTCCCACCCCGGCAAAAGTTGAAAACCTGGACGCGGGAGTGTCGGGGCGGGTCTCGGGGAGGGGAGGGGCGGGGAGGGGAACCATTCATGGGAAATGGACAGGATGCGTGACCGCAGCGGCTGGTGGCGGTGAGGTGCTGACGAGTTATCGGAAGTGAAGTCGCAGCCGGCCTTCTGACACGCGCGGGAGGCGGGACGCGCAGCGGAATCCCGCGCTCCCTCTTCGGCACGCTGAGCGCGAACGGTCTTTTCCACACTCACAGATGTGGGACTGGTGACGAGGGTGAAGACTAGAACACCCTCCAAGGGGCCGAACAGACACATACTCGGGATGAAAGCCCAAGGGGCCATCAGAGGCCAGAGCGCCTGGCTCTGCAGAGGCGCCAGTCACCACACCAGATGTCCCCAGGCCTGCGGAACGGAAGCCAAACGTTGGCTGGAAGGTTAAGCAGGCAGGAGGGGAAGCGGGACTTGGAGCAAGGGGGTGTCTGCCGGGCACCGGGTGGAGAAGGCGGGCCGGGCGGAGCGCAGCGTA
This sequence comes from Mellivora capensis, assembly GCA_004024625.1. Classification (NCBI taxonomy): domain Eukaryota; kingdom Metazoa; phylum Chordata; class Mammalia; order Carnivora; family Mustelidae; genus Mellivora; species Mellivora capensis. The sequence goes on along the minus strand of PISX010028690.1, from coordinate 8,152 downwards.
GAGCCTGCTTCCCGGTGATGCAGAAGGAAGTCTGAAGCACTATCATTACTCTTGAGGGTTAATATCGAGACGTGAATAACACCGACAGCTCAGGGCAGTGTGAGCCAGTTTCACGCACAATCTGGTGCGTCCTCAGACAACCCCCTGGCTCAGGAACGGACCGAGTGTAGCAGACTACACCCACCGAACCATTTGTTCTCTCCTTGGACACATAGCTCAGCCTCTTTTTCCAGCCCCAGGCCTAAGTGTGGCCAGATGTCTTGTCGGTGGGATGTGAGGAGAAACAGCCTGACTGGACATGGGTATGACACTTTCCTTTCTTCTCCCGTTTCCCCTCTGCCAGCTGGAAGATGCCAAAACAACGTGCAAGTCTTGTGATGGCAGGAGGTAACAGAATCCCTGAATAACTGCGTGGCGCACAGCTCCACGCTGATTCCACGGTCACTGGGTGAGAAAAGGACTTTCATGTGCTGAGCCACCAAGGTTCTGGAATATGCCTGTTAGAGTGGCTCTATTTACACTGGCTGAGCTTATGTATAAAGGCACAGTGAGACCATGCACCCTCCCCTCCCCAGGGCCACAAGGCTGCCGTGGGTCCCAAGCAGCTAGGGCTGAAAGCCCAAATTTATAATCTAGCAGGTCCCACACGTCCACAGGAGCGCTGGGGATTGTGATAGGGTTGCAGGGGGTGGGCCGGAGGACCACAGGTTAAAAGGCTCATGGATCCTAAGCCTCTAGAGAGGCCACAACAATAAAACTTCCACAGATTCCAGAGGCAGTAATCACTGTGCTGTCTGCAAGCTGCTGTGACCCTGACCAGGCCCGCTGCTGGCACCCACCTGGGCAGGAGTTAGGGGAGAGGCCTCTCTTCAATATCCGTAACTCTGGGCTGTGATCCAAGGCGTAGATCAGCTCTGGTTTGGGCAAAGGACAGCCTGTTTAAAAAGATAGAAAAAGGTTGTGGAAATTGTGGTGAGAGGTAAGAAACCCTCAATCTAGACGGGGACTTCAGAATTTGGAGAAGGCCTCAGAATGAAGCTGCTCGCATCCATCCAAACAAAATATGACCTGGAAACCAATGCATAAAACATCATTATTGGACCCCAAAGACTGCAGACATCAGTGTTGGCTCCAGCGACAGCACCAAATCCCTTTGATCTCCAGCCTGTAGGATCCCAGCACTGTTCGGACCTATCTCCTGAAGGCGCTTCCTACTTAATCCAGTCAGGAGCTTCGGCCTCCCGGTGCCTCAGCTGTACCTGGTGAGCCTGAATGCCACCATGGACTAATTTACACAAAATCTCTGGGGTGAGCCTACCGATCAGATTTTAAACACTCCCCAAGTGATGGCACCACACCTGATAGGTTAAAAAAACCCTGGTTTCCACCATTTCACAAATGGCATCCCTGATTATCGACAGTCTGAGGTAGGCAGAGTGGCTGGGTACTCTGAGTAAAGAGAAGGGTTTATTCCAGGCAGGAAGACTGGAAGACAAAAACAGGAACAAGGACAATAAATAGGAAACAGTGACAAACATGGTAAATATTAATCCCATTATATCAACATCACTTAGAATATCAATGTTTTTCTAAATGCTCCATTATAAGACACAGATTGTCAGAGTGCATAAAAAAACAAGACCCAGGAGTGCCTGGGTGGCACAGTTAAGTGTCTGACTGTTGGTTTCAGCTCAGGTCGTGATCTCAGGGTCGTGAGACTGAGCCCCGTGTCAGATTCCACGCGCTCAGTGCAGACTCTGCTTGAAGTTCTCTCTCCCTCTCCCTCTGCCCCTCCCACTCGTGCTTTCCCTCTCTCTAAAATAAATGAATAAATCTTTCTCTTTTTTTTTTAAAGATTTTATTTATTTGACAGAGAGAGAGAGACAACAGAGAGGGAACCAAAACAGGGGGAGCGGGAGTGGGAGAAGGAGACTTCCCAAAGAGTATGGAGCCCAATGTGGGGCTTGATCTCTGGACCCTGGGATCATGACCTGAGCTGAAGGCAGACACTTAACAACTGAGCCACCCAGCCACCTCAATAAATGAATAAATCTTAAAAACAAAGACAAAAACAAAACAAAACCCAACTATAGATTGTCTATAAGAAACCTACTGTAAATATAAAGACACAAATGTGTTGAAAATAAATGAATGTTGAAAAATACACTAATATGTCAATAAAATAGGTTAATACTAATCAAAAGAAAGCAAGCATATCTATGTTAATTTCAGACAGAAAAGACTTCAAAGCAAGGAAAGTTACCAGGGATAAAGAAGGCATTACATGATGATAAATAGGTGAATTTGTAAAGAGGACAGAAAAATCCTTAATCCGAATGTGTCTGGCAATACAGTGTCAAACTACACGAGGCAAAAACTGACAGAATGACAAGAAGAAACAGATGAATCCACCATCAAAGTTGGAGATCACACTATTCCTCTAGGAGCAATGTACACATCCGACAGGCAGAAAGCTAGTAATGACATAGGTGAACTCAACAAGACCGTCAATTAACCGGCTATAACTGACATCTGCAGACTACATCCAAAAAAACAGATACACATTCTTCTCAAACTCACATGGAACATTCCCATGATAGATTATATTCTGGGCCATAAAAACACACTTTAATAAATTTTTAAAAGAACAGAAATCATTAAAGAGGAAATCATTAAAGAGGAAACAGAAATCATTAAAGAGGAAAAAAAAAAAAAAGTGGGACGCCTGGGTGTCTCAGTTGGTTGGACGACTGCCTTCAGTTCAGGTCATGATCCCGGAGTCCCCGGATCTAGTCCCGCATCGGGCTCCCAGCTCCACGGGGAGTATGCTTCTCCCTCTGACCCTCTCCTCTCTCATGCTCTCTCTCACTGCCTCTCTCTCAAATAAATAAATAAAATCTTTAAAAAAAAAAAGAAACCGTTGGCATTAAAAAAAAAAAAGAGGAAAAAAAGAAATCAGGAGGCAAAAAACAAAGCTTAAATAGAAATGAGCAAACCCATGATTTGAAATTAAACATTAATGATTGAGAGAAAGGAAAAAAAAGAATAGAAACCATAAAATGTCTGCCCTCAGACCATAGAGTAATTAACTAGAAATTAATAACAGAAATATAATTGGAAAATCACCAAATAGGTAAAGATTAAACAACATACATTTAAATAACATACAGGTCTAAGAAGCAATCTCAAGAAAGTAAAAAATATTTTGAACTAAATGAAAACAAAAATATAGGGCACCTGTCTAGCTCAGTTGGAAGAGCATGTGACTCTTAATCCTGGGGTCATGAGTTTGAGCCCCACGCTGGGTGTAGAGGTTACTAAAAATTAATAAATAAATAATCTTTAAACAAACTAACTAAAAAACCAAAAATAAAACCTAGCGAAATTTGTGGGATGGAGCAAAGCAATGCTTTGCAGGAAATTTATAATAGAATATATATTTTTTTAAAAGAAAGATCTGAAGTTAGTTATATAAATTTCCCCCTTAGGCAACTAGAAGAGTAAATTAAATACAAAATAAACACTACAAAAGAAATAAGAATTAGAGCAGGATCAATGAAATTGAAAACAGAAAATAGAAAAAAATCAACAAAACCAAAATTTGCCTCTCTAAAAAGATCAATAAAATTGATAACCTTCTAGCCAGGCTAACAAAGAAAAAATAAGAAAAGACACAAATTACTAATATCAGAAATAGAACAGAGGGGGCGCCTGGATGGCTCAAATGGTTAAGCATCTGCCTTCAGCTCAGGTCATGATCCCAGGGTCCTGGGAGCCTGCTTCTCTCTCTTCCTGCTCAGCGGGAAGCCTGCTTCTCCTCCTTCCACTCCCCCTGCATGTCCTCCTTCTCTCATTGTCTCTCTCTCTCTGTGTCAGATAAATAAAATCTTAAAAAAATAAATTAAATTAAATTAAATACCGTTTACATTAGTACTCCCCAAATGAAATACTTAGGTATAAATCTAACAAAATATATATAGGATCTATATGAGGAAAGCTACAAAATTCCACTTAACAAAATCAAAGAATAAATGGAATGATATTTCATGTTCATGGATAGGAAGACTCAATATTGTCAAGATGTCACTTCCTCCGAATTTGATCTGTAGAGTTAATGCAATACTAGTCAAAACCCCGGCAAGTCATTTTGTGGATATTAACAAACTGATTCTCAAGTTTATATGGAGAAAAGACCCTGGTCTCCTATGCACTAGAGTAAAAAGGAAACAGTAAGCACTCCTGTGGGGCCAGCAACCCGAGTCCAAGAAGGCTAAATAAAGCAGTGAGATGGGGAGGGGTATGTGAGCAGGAGGAGTCGGTCCTCAAGAAACGGGGGTCGGGGGGAGGCAGACTTCCTGATGCTAGACGCCATTTCATGAACCACCAAGGACAAAAAACTTGCATACAGTAATTTAGTCAAAGAGAGACACATGCATAAACATAAAATATCATCTATTCCGGCCAACATTTCACAAAAGAAACCACCAAAAAACACAGAGGAGAGCTTTTCCCAATGAAGATGTGACTTTTAAAGTGAAGAGATTAAGCTTTATGAGGGACTTGCTGCAGTGGCCCTATTTTCCTTATTTGCCAAGGATGAGACAGGAACAAGGGGCCTCACATGGCAAGGACTGGGCAGCCACTTCCTGCTGCGAAATAGCCGTGGCAGAAAAAAGTCACTGTAAAAACACAAAGACACAAGCAGACCCACAGAGAGAAGCCAGGACAAAAGCCCCCAAAGCAGGGATTAATTGTGTTTCTCTAAGTTCCTGTATCAGTCCCTCAAGGGGCCCAGATGGAATTCCTGCCTTTAGGCTTTGTGAGACAACCCCATTTCCTCCCAACGCACCCTTCTCCTTTGGCTGTGACCAAAAGTAAACTATGTTTCTTGCTTAACCCTCCCTGAGACATAGGAGAGCAGGCAGGAAGGGAGGAGTCTAGAATATGACTGAAATGGAGAGGACAGGGAGGCTATAAAGACCTTCTCAAGCAGCCAGGCCTGGAGCCAGAGAGCAGAGTGAAGGAGGTGACAGGTCTCCCACACCACAGAGTTAGGGAGGCCTCACCCAGAGAGACCAGGAGCCCACATGTCTCCAGCATCACTTCCTGGTACAGGGTCCTCTGGGCCGGGTCCAGCTGCCCCCACTCCTCCCGGGTAAAAGTCACGGCCACATCATCAAAGGTCACAGGCATCTGAAAAGTCAAACAGAGGCAGTGTGTTGGTCTTGGGGCTGCTGATGGGAATCACAGCCCATTTCTCTGGAGGGAAAGGGAGCAGAGTGACCAAACACCCCTTGAGGGCTGAGCTCTGTGCGGGACTCAAGGAGGCAGAGATGCTGTTTCGCCCTGATCACAGCCCCATGACAGACAGTGCCTCCTGCGTGGGAGCCAGTGGAGAACGGCGTGAGGTCGGGACCTTCCCGTGTGGACTGTGAGGCACAGAGATAAGGGCTTTAAGACGCCATGGGGGTGGGGGGGACGCCTGGGTGGCTCAGTTGGTTAAGCAGCTGCCTTCGGCTCAGGTCATGATCCCAGCGTCCTGGGATCGAGTCCCACATCGGGCTCCTTGCTCGGCAGGGAGCCTGCTTCTCCCTCTGTCTCTGCCTGTCACTCTGTCTGCCTGTGCTCGCTCGCTCTCTCTCCCTCTCTCTCTGACAATAAATAAATAAAGTCTTAAAAAAAAAAAAAAGACACCACGGGGATGGGAGAGAGTAACAAAGATAATGAAATCATCAATAACAATTACAGCAAGAGCAGCCCAGACTCACCGATCTCCGCTGCGCGCCTGACTCCTGCCGATGCGCTTCCTGTGCTGCTAATGTGGACGTCCCCAGCTCCGAAGCCATAATCCTGAGGTGTGAATCCCACGTCTTAGAATCAACACTTGCCTGCATGTGAACTTAGGAGCCTCATGTCATTTCTATGAGCCTCAATTTCTGGATCAATACAGTAATTCTCACCCAGCAGTAAGAGTATGAGAATTAAAGGAAACATCTTTGTAAAAGAAACACTGGGTGACTAGCCACAGCCTGTGAAGTCAGTATCATTACCGTGTTCCTGCCGGTCAGGGCCCTGAGGTCCAGGGGGCTTCAGTAGTTCATCCACAGTTCACATGGGTTTGAGCAGAGGCAGGATCTGAACTGAGGTCCCTCTGGTCCCTCTGGTCTAGGGTCTAATGGCATAATCCTGACACTCCTCCATTAGTAAAGGAGTCAATGAAGATGTGAGGAACTTCAAATAAATTTCCCAGCCACACTCATTTCAGCCATCATTGAACAAAATTCTGTGGACACGGGCAGAGGAGCAGCTCTTCGTCACCCACCTCACAGGACGATCACCTGAGGTGGTAGCACCTGCTTGGGAAGTGGCAGGGCCTGGATCGGGTCCTTCTGCTCTTCAGAGACTACCAAGGAGAACCCACAATGAGTCACTGTTTCTTTTTCCTACATGAGTCTTCCCCTCACCCCCTGGCTTTGGCAACTATGAAGGAACTTAAACCCCCCACCCCACCACCTGAGTCTCAACAGCACATATTGCCGAGGAGAGAATACTTCAGGCCCAGAAAACAGAAGTTACTGAAGACAACGCGGGCTTTGGCCATGATAATAGCCTTTGATCTGTCACAGTGTCTGTCACGGGTGAGAGTATGATGGAACATCCAGCACATGACCCACAGTCTGGCCCTCCCAGGGTTATGTCTCAGCAGACGGGGACAGAGGGGCCATGGAAATCACACCCGTACTCTGGGGACGCCTTAAACAACCGATCTATCCTTTTTGTCCACACATTTCCACTTGCTAAAATGCCATATCCCTCGTCATGCCCAAGGCTTGTACGGAAGCCTGCTTGGCTAACAAAGGTGACTTCAGGTGTCACCTCCAGGTATCCCTGTCTGCTTTTTGTAGAGAAAAGAGTAAAAATGCAGGCTGGGGCGGTCAACACACTGGTTGTTTCTGCTACTTAAGAACTGCAGTGAGTTGGGGCACTAAACCTCTGGGCCTCAAGGTGTTCTTGTGCAAAACAGAGATAACAACACAACTCAACTCAGAGGAGCCGAGGAGTAAGTGAGGTGATATGTTTCGCCTGTCAGCCCACAGCAAGAACGAGCGGAGGTCAGCCACCGCGCTTCTCCTGCTACTGCTCTCGCGTTGCTCCCACCACATCCCGGACAAATTCAACCGCCGACACTTGTTTAATTTTGCTCCCTACACAACAATGCCGGATGATGGACAAGCAGGGAAGGGCCCATTTCGCCTGAACTGCTATGAACGTTCTCTCCAAGCGAGTGACGTCTGAGCAGAGGCCAGAGGAGGAGAGAGGGAGGCCCGGAAACGTCACAGGGGGAGTACCCCAGGTCAGGGCCAGTGCAGGGACAAAGGCTGGGGGTGAAGGAGAACTCAGCATGGTCAGGCTGGTACAGCCCGAAAGGCCAGAGGAGGTCGGCGGGGGCACGGGTCGGCACCGGCAGGTCATGGCAGCGAGCGGGATTAGGAAGCGAGGGAGCCCTTGGAAGCCACCACTTCTCATCCTTCGTGCCCAGACTGAGCACCGCCCGAGATCCGCCACAGATGCAGGACTACGGATCAAGGGGCACACGCCAGCCACTTGCTGTCAACAAACGACAAGGAGAAAATGAAACCGAAGGGCATCCCTGGCCTGCAGGCCGCCCAGGAGCCGCCGCGGCAGAGGGGCAGCAATGCTAAGAGCATCGTCCACTCACCCGCGCGGGGTCGGTCCACGCCGCCGCCATCATGGGACCCCGCGCACAGAGCAGGGCCGGGGGGCAGTGGCCGAGGGGCTGCCACCTTTTCGCTGCCCAGAGCGGGGTGACCTCGGCTGACTGTCGCACTCCGAGCCTCAGTTTCCCCAGTGTGAAACGCGCGCCAGGCCCTCAGCGTCGCGCCAGGGCTGCGGAGAGAGCGCCCCGCGCCCCGCAGGCGCTCACGTGACACCCCGTTACGGAGGACGAGGGACCGGTGTCCGGCTCATACAAAGACACGAGGAGGGACCTACGGCCCACGCCACCGTCTCCGCTCCGGCCTCGGAGAGGGGCCGCTCCAATCCCCTGTTCAAACCCCACAGCCCGGGGAAGACCGGGGCGGCGCAGGCGGATGACGTAGTCCTCATGGGCCCGGGAGCCCCGCCCCGCCGG
>PISX010028689.1:0-21200 GCA_004024625.1 Mellivora capensis | reverse complement strand
GGAAAGTAGAAAGATCAAGTAAACTCAGCATTCCCCAGCATTCCCCTCACCCACCCCCAAAACGGTGAAGTTGAATGTCAGAAGTGCAGAGAAAGTTTTTGGATACCTTCTTTGAGTGTGTTTTTGGCATTTGGGTCTATAAGCAATCAAGATGGAGAGAGATGCTATCCCAAGGAGGAAAGTATGTAGGAACCAGAGCAGTTGAGCCGTCCATCCATGATGCTTTTAGACTTACACAAAACCACGGCTAAGAAGGACTCTCTCACATCAATCATCCAGGCAAGCCAGCAGCCACTGTGTAGGAGGCTGTGATGATGGTCCACCAAGTCCTAAGTGAACAGGCCCAGGAACCCAGGGCTCTGACAAGGGATACTTTGAGGCCAGGAGACAACTCAGCAAGGTTAAGTCATAGTAACTGTGAAGGGGCAAGGACGTAAAGGCAGGACCGTGTGAGCAGAAACCATCCTGTCCATGTTTTTGTTTTTAGAACAACATTCTGGCACCTAGGCATGGATTATTTCACATTATACTACATACAACAGAGGACATGCAGCACAATAAAAAACAATTTCAGGATTGAGAACAAGCACTATTTTTTTTTTTTTAAGATTTAGGCACAATTCTTTGTACATATAAGTAGAAACAAAGGAGGCGGGGATTAGCAACAAAACATAATGGGAGAAAGACTCAGTCCTCTATTTCTGGCTTACCCCCAAACAATAATACTATATTTCTTGTCACATCTCTGAAGACCTCAAAATTAGTTGACCAGTACTAATGTCGGATTCACAGAGCCAGAACTACAAACACAAGCAAGTTCATTAGGGATGTGATGTGGTAAAGGGAACTCGGCAATCCATCTCAGTCTGTCCAAGGAAGACTCTCAAAGTTCTGGGAGGCTCTTATCTGCAGCTCTTGTCCTGCAGCAGGACAAGAGTGTGTTCTCCTCCAATACATAAATAACATCATTTTCTTAGAAATACTGAAAAAGTATGATTCCAAAAAGTAAAATTCGAAGTATTTTAGCCGGAAGTTCACATACACTACTTGGAAAAAAAATATACTGATGCTGGGCTTCTGAGGATTTATGATGACCCCGGGACGCCTCGTGTATTAAATATGCAGTCAGTCACATAAGAAGGAGTGTTCTAGTGACCCCTGGATATGAAGACAAATGTCAAGGAATACATAAAAACACGATCTCTCTCTTCATGCCTCCTCGTGGTGTGCTTCATGTGCTAGGAGGAGGAGGAAGCAGTTACTCAGAGTTTTGAGCTGAATTTTCTTTTATCTGATCAGAGTAAGAGTAGGCTGGGGAAAAATCCCTACGCAAATATTGATTCTGGGACAGTTCCCTCCAGTGGAACACGTACACAGGAATGACAGCTTCTGGGACTGTGGGAGGCACGGAGCCGCCCTCTCTGCCAACACAAACCATCTCCTTATCTCTCAGCACAGAGTCCAAAAGCAAGAAAAGGCCTTTGAAAATAACTTACCCCAACAAAAGTCATAAGCACAAGATCTAAAGCGTGTATTTTGAGCAGTGAACATGACAGCCCGCTTGAGAACTAAGTATATCTGTGGATTAATTAGCACGAATTCACAGAAGAGTACTTAGTTTAAATGTCTCTATTTGTAAGTTAGCCAAGAGCTGTTCAAGATGAGCTACTGGAGACAGCCTCCAAGATTTTAGGGCTTGCCTTACTATACCTTCTGTGTTACCTTCAGAACAGGTTTTCTCTCCTCATGACTTCTGAGGACGATTGCTAAGAAAACTTACTTAATAACTCTACTAATATTATTACTTAAATGCAAAGAAGACTGATGTCCTTTCAAAAAATGCTCATTTAACCTCTGATCCATTTTGCAAAGATATGAAAGGGCCGCACTCACAGAATATTAAACAGAATGATCATTACACACTGGGTGACTATACTTAAAGGTGTTCTTTACAAACTAACCAAACTATTCTTTTTTTTTTTTTAATTGACAAGCCCATCCAAAATTTCACTACAGATAGAAATTCAGCATTTCAAGTCTCAATGTGAGAAACCAGCACAGTCCAGGAAAAGAATTCACTGAGTACTTGCCAAGAATTAAAATTTGGGCAATTTTTACAGAGAGAGAATTTTCATGAAGGGTCTCATTCTGATGTCCACATGCCCCAAAGATGGGGACAGGTAAAATCCTCCCCATTCTAGAGATGAGGTTAAGTAACTTGCGCCAGCCCTCCTTGTATGACATATGTTATCTCTGGCGGTTTGAGTCTGGGTCTGTCGCGGACGGAATGGTACGGTGCTGGTCAGACTGCACACCAGCGAGTCTGTTCCTCTGGGTCCTGACCACTATTTCTAATGAAACACAACATGGTACAATAGAAAGAACAGAAATGAAGTTTAAACATCACAACGCATCCCTACTAGTAACATCGAGGATCTCTCACCATGCGGATGAGGTGTGTAGCAGGTCGGGTTGCCTCATGTGTTCAGTGGGTCGTGGACTTGACCATGCTAGGAAAACACTGAGGTGTTTCCAGGCCACAGGAGGCAGAGCCCTGTTCCACATTATCTAAATAACCAGCTATTTTTTTGTACCATTCATGGAGAAAGGCCCTAATATTTATTTTGGGAGCCCCCTCCCCAAGGCTCCATCCCCATTCGGCAGGCAGAGCGTTCCCCCGGAGGTGGCGTGCAAATGAGCTGGCAGCGAGAAATGCTGATTGAGTCTATTTATTTTTGGTTACCAATATATAATCACAAATGCTTCAAACTGCTCCAATCTTTTCTAGGCTTTAAGAAGTAAGTGGAAAAAAAGCAGTTACAGTCTTCGTTTCATCGCTGGTTTTCTTTTTTTTTAGTTTAAAATTTGAAAAATATTGCTCAGCATTCCCCAACAAGATAGGCCAAATAGTATGATAATCGGGCCCACCCAGAGTGCCATCCGAACTTCACTTGGAAAGCTGACCAGTGCCTATGACATCTCTGTCCCAATTGTCTTTTCTCAGTCCTCTGAGCTGAACTTGGGATTGAGGTTTTAAAACTCTCTGTTCTGGGTCCTTATCATCTTGGAAGCCTCTAAAAATGCAAGTTTCCCGCAGGCTCTCTCTTCTCTCTCTGCCTCTTTCCTCAGTGATCTTATCTGTTCCTATGGTTTTGATTTTCACGGTTATGCAGGTTATTCCCAGATCTCTGTCTCCATCTCAGTCCTCTTCTTGGAGCCCCAGATCACATCTCCAGTTACACACCTAACATTTCCATGCTGCAGACCATCATGCCCCTGCGACGTACAAACTGGTATCACAGAACGGGCACAGCCTCTGTCTCCAGCAGTGGGGGGGAGGTGGGGGCACACAAAGATCTGAAACCACAAGCATCATGTCCACTGGATTTCACAAGCCTCTTCCTCCTCCTACAGAATTTTGGTTTAAGTCACCACCAGGTGTCTTCATGTTCTTTCCCCTCTGCCCTCACATCGGCCTCTCACTACACCCCGTCACTTCCACCTCTGAAATGTCTCCATCCTTCCTCCTCTCTGCACGGTCAGAGCTCAGGACTGCACCGCCTCTCCCTGGGACCACTGGCACAGCCCCCCAACCAGCCTCTCCTCCGGTTCCTTCTCTCCTCCACACAGGTGCCAAGTTCTCCTGCTCACACTAGCTCCCCATGCCTTCAGACTCCTGCCTCTCCCCACCAGACATGAGAGTCACACAGGGGCCCGAGTACCAAGTGAGGTCCCACCCCTGGCAACCCTGATGAAGGAGGGGCACAGAGGGCTGTGCAGCTTTGAAAGTCTGGACACACTTGTGGTCCCCACTCTGTGGAACATTCAGGCAGAAGCCTCAACCCAAGCCTGCAGTCCAGGCCCATGGGTCTCAGACTCTCTCCCCAGATGCACCTCCCACATTTCTTTCTTTCTAGCCTGGATTGCCTTGTTCCTGCCTTCGACAGGTGAAAATTTTCTTGTCCACTGGGCTCTCCACATCTAACACCATCTCCTCGGTGACAATCCTTCTGAGTCTTCACTCCTTGTGCCGAGACTCTAGATTAAATGAGGTCCCTCCTCTTGGCCTAACAAAGCTCTTTTTCTGTTCACGTACATGTTCTTATCTCAGTGTTTTAGACTTCACAACACAAACCTCTGTCTTTACTACTCTACACCACGAGTTCCTGAGAGGAGAGGGTACGTTCTCCTATTCTAAGGACCTGGAATCATTTCTACAACGGAGTGCTGCTAGGCAATTGTCTATTGAACTGAACGAGCATGACCGATTCAGAAAGTAAAAATTTTAAGGCAGATACAAACACTTAATGTCACATCCAGTCTGGGGGAGAGGGTAAGATGACGGAAGAAGAGTCTTCGAGGAAAAGGTGGATTTTGTGAGTGGATGAGGTGAGGGGAAGAAGGGCGGTCAAGGCAGAGAGGGGTATCAACAGAGGTAAGGCAGACATAAGCAAGGGATCTGACGTGGGCCGGGTGAGCAGCACACAGTGTTGTGGAAATGCCGGAAAACAAAGCCAGGAACGTTAGCTGGGTTTCTGTTAGGCTGAGGAGACTCATTTAGTAGCAAGTGAGGTGATGTGAGCAAAGAAACTATTATCATCATTATGCTAAATATGCCCAGCTCTTGAGCTGTTCTCCTTCAGACACAAGTTCTCATTGTGGGTGCTCCCACCTCTTCTTTCTCACACCCTTCTGCTAGAGGTACTGGTGAGACGGGCAGGAGGTATGCCACTGAGAGCAGGCTAATAATTTAATCCTTCTTTTTGCCAATATTTGTTAAATATCTATTCAGTACTTTTTTAGTAGGACTCGTGAGAAACTTAGTTTGTATTATTAAAAGAACTTTCAATAATTTTTACTTAACTCTTTAATAAAAAATTAGTAATTTATTAAATCATTTTTCTTGAAATTTAGCAATTTGCTTCTTTTAAGTTGTGTCATTTGGTAATCTGATATTCTTTTTTTTTTAAGATTTTATTTATTTACTTGACAGACAGAGATCACAAGTAGGCAGAGAGGCAGGCGAGAGAGAGGAGAAAACAGGCTCCCTGCTGAGCAGAGAGCCTGATGCAGGGCTTGATCCCAGGACCCAGGGATCATGACCTGAGCTGAAGGCAGAGGCTTTAATCCACTGAGCCACCCAGGTGCCCCTGACATTCTTTTTTTTTTTTTAAGGTTTTATTTATTTATTAGAGAGAGTGTATGCACACAGGAGCAGAGGGAGGGGCAGAGGGAGAAGCAGACTCCGCATGAGCAGGGAGCCTGATGTGGGGCTTGATCCCAGGACCCTGGGATCATGACCTGAGCTGAACTCAGACACTTAACTGACTGAGCCACCCAGGTGTCCCTTAACTGACATTCTTAATTCTTAATTAATTTTCCAACACACTTAACTAAAGAGAGAGGTCAGCTGTGGACATGGATAAAACCATGTTGCCCAAACCCAATAACACCCCATGCCTGACTTGGTTTCATAATGACACTCATAGCCAACCAAAAGCTAGCAAGTCCACAGGTTGATGGGGCTACCTTGGTGGGCCTTCAGCAACATGTGTACGTTCACTGACGAAGTACTGATGGGCCAAATTCAGACCCAGCAAGGAACATTCATCCATGACCAGTAGATACAATTAGCTTCCTGGCCAAAGCAGGATCCATTTACCATTTAACAGTTACTCTATTCATTTCATAGAGAAATCGGAGTTAAATCACATCCTACTGATGTGTTAGGACAGGTGTATGGTTGGCCTTCTCCTTGATCAGATTCCAAGAGCTCTTATGATAATCCTCACTTCAGACATGAGACAACTGAGGCTGAGAGATGCTAACTAGCTGGCCCGGGATCACACATGAAGTCAGTGGAGGAGACGGTTAAGTACCCAGGTCTGACTCTTTACCTGCTCCAATACACCATGAAGACTTAAATTGTCCAAAAGGAACTGAACAGGAGTGAGACTGAAAACAGAGGAAACAGGAGGTTTACTGTAAACAGTCAAAGCGAGAACTGACATGAATTTCCCATGAGGAATTCAGTCTATAAAAATTAAGAGTCATAATGACTTACTCATTGTTAATTGCTCCCATATACCCCTTCTACTCTCACCATGCTTCCTAAACCCTGAATCCAATATAGAGAAGATAATACGTGTTTGCTGCACAAAAGAAAGCATAGCTTGTACTAACATTTGAATATACAGGCACTGATGTTCTGGAAATCGACATCACTCAGGTAACATAATAAATCTACAGTGAGGAGGTGAAACTCAGAGGCAGCTGAAAACCTGCCATTTCCCCCCATCAGATGCTACATACTCAGGACCGTTGGCTGCAGGTAGCTCAAGCCGAAGAAACACCAGCTCTGAACTGCTTCCCCTGCCCTGCTGACTGCAGCATTTATCCTGCCCTCAGGGAGAAAGTGTCCCCTTCAATTCTTATGCCTTGTCTTAGAGCTGAGACCCTTCAAAGTTCCCTTTCTTCACTTCGTAATAGATTTTTACAATGCTTTCTTTTGAGTAACATTTAATAGACGTCTAGTCAATGGAAAAGTTATTCAACAGAGAAAAATGATAACATCAAAAGAGCAGAGTGTGTCCTGTATGAAATCCTTCAATTAGATCATAAATATTTACCCCATTACCCAGAATCATAAGTCCCTGAGCCCAGGAACCTGTTTGGTTGCCCTTCTTTTGAGGAAACACACCAGAAAAATGCAAGTTTCTTTTTAACGCAAAGTCTGCGTGTACATGGTCAAACTAACCCTCGCTACAATTTTTCTTCAGCATTTCTGTTGGGAGACAGAAAAGCTCTTGGTTTTTAAGAGCCTTACAGAGATACGCTCTGATGACGGGACAGGTTTAGGGCAATCTGCTATAACCACATCTTAAAGATGTGGTACTTAGACACTCCAAGATGTCCATTCATTTAAAAGGACTCTAGTGATGAGGTGCCTGGGTGGCTCAGTAGGTGAAGCGACTAACTCCTGATTTCTGCTCAGGTCGTGACCTCAGGGAGGTGAGTTGGAGTCCCCAGTCCCGCTCCAAGCTGGGTGTGGAGCATGCTTAAGATTCTCTCTCTCCCTGGCCTCTGCTCTTGCCCCCGCTAAAAAAAAAAATAGTAAAAAAAAAAAAAAAAAAAAAAGTCCCCAGTGCACTTCTCTACTCTACACATCTCTCAGGAATTAAAATTTTAAAATATTATCTCATATGTTTTCTTAAATTCCACATCTGAATAAACTCAGATGGTATTTATCTTTCTCTGATTTATTTTGCTTAGCATAATACATTCCAGCTCCATCCACGTCATTGCAAATGGCAAGATTTCATTCTTTTTGATGGCTGAGTCATATACATATTATATATATATATATATATATATATATATATATATATACACACACACATACACATATATACACACACGCACACCACATCTTCTTTAGCCAGTCATTAGTCAATGGACATTTGGACACTTGGTCTCTTTCACAGTTTGGCTGGTACTGATAATGCTGCTATAAATACCAGGGTACAGGGATCCCTTCAAATCTGTATTTTTGTATCTTTTGGGTAATAACTAGTAGTGTAATCGCTAGATCATAGGGTAGCTCTATGTTTAACTTCTTGAGGAACCTCCATATTGTTTTCCCGAATAACTGCACCAGTTTGCATTCCCACCAACCGTGAAAGAGGGTTCCCCTGTTCTTTGCATCCTTGCCAACACCTGTTGTTTCTTGTGTTGTTAATTTTAGCCATTCTGGCAGGTGTGAGCTGGTATCTCATCGTGCTTTGATTTATATTTCCCTGATGATAAGTGATGCTCAGTATCTCTTCACATGGGGAGGGGAAAAAAGAGAAACTGAGAGAGAGAGAGAGACAGAGAGAAGGAAACAAACCATAAGAGACTCTTTTTTTTTTTTTTTTTGACAGACAGAGATCACAAGTAGACAGAGAGGCAGGCAGAGAGAGAGGAGGAAGCAGGCTCCCTGCTGAGCAGAGAGCCCGATGCGGGCTCCATCCCAGGACCCTGGGATCATGACCTGAGCTGAAGGCAGAGGCTTTAACCCACTGAGCCACCCAGGCGCCCCACCATAACAGACTCTTAAGGATAGGGAACAAACCGAGGGTTGACAGAGTGAGGTGGGTGGGGGATGGGCGAGAAAGGTGGTAGGTATGAAGGAGGGCACTTGTTTTGATGAGCACTGGGTCTTGTATGTAAGTGATGAATCATCGAATTCTACTCCTGAAACCAACACTGCACTGTATACTAACTAGAATTTAATTTGAAAAGGAAAAAAAATAAAAGTTTTATCTCAGGGAATAAAAGAAAAGTAATTTCTGAGTCTAACTATGTGCCAATGTGGAGCTACACGCATTAGGGCACCTCATTGAACTCCCCCCACTCTAACAAGCCCCAGAGCCATGTGCCATTAGCTCCATTTTGCAGAATAAGAAAATGAGCCTCTGGAAGCCACTAAGTTATAGCAAGTGGGTAAGTTAGAACTGAACCTGCATTTCTTTCTTTTTTCTCTTTTTTAAAAATTTATTTATTTGACAGATAGAGATCACAAGTAGGCAGAGAGAGAGGAGGAAGCAGGCTCCCTGCCGAGCAGAAAGCCAGATGCCTCACTCAATCCCAGGACCCTGAGACCATGACCTGAGCCAAAGGCAGAGGCTTCAACCCACTGAGCCACCCAGGTGCCCCTGAACCTGCGTTTCTTGATTTGCTTTTCACTGCTACACAAATCCGCCTCGAGGATCGTAAAAAAGAAAAAAAAACAACAGGTCATATCTACACTGACTCCTAACTAAGGTTTTATGATAGACCAGCTATCTGCTTTTTAAAAATAACGTTACAGCTTTCTGCCACACATGTGATGTTCCTAAGCTTTTTTTGTTCCTGAAATGTCAGTCATGCTACTGCTAAATCTTCCCGTTGACATTACCGGGAAATTCTAAGACAGAGCAACCACCACCAGTCCCCTAAGAGTCCCTGTGTTTGCAAATACAAGCGAAGACACCAAACAGTTCAATCAATAGAGCAATCAGTGGTGGGTTTGCAGCTCAAAAGGGGCAGGCAAAGATGTGAATTTTCCTTAACCCTCATCTAAGCTGTCCTGCTAGAATTTAAAGAAACTGCCTTTTATGACACATTTAGGGGAAAAAAATACGGCATCGTTCCTACAGTCCTTCTCGTGTATGATCTTTGTCAAGTGATATCACTTCCCCGAACCTCAACTTCATTACTTGAAAAAGAGGGATAATCACCACCACCAAGCACCCCATAGGAGGAGTATGTGGAAGAAAGGGTGGGCCTGAAGTGCTTGATCGAGGGTAGCTACCTTCTATTCCCAACACAGTAATGTGTTTTTTCCCTTTTTGATTTTTAGCCACGGATGGGGCCTTTCTCCTAATCAGACCCACCCACCACTACTGGGGTAGAGTCCAAGATAAGGAACATAGAAACAAAGTCATTACTATTCATATTCTGACACCCAAGTTAGAATTTTTCCTTGAAAGGGCGAAGTTTATAGGGAAATGTCACCTTCCTTTGCACATCAAGAACCAGTTCTAGGGGCGCCTGGGTGGCTCAGTGGGTTAAGCCTCTGCCTTCAGCTCAGGTCATGATCTCAGGGTCCTGGGATCGAGCCCCGCATCAGGCTCTCTGCTCAGTGGGGAGCCTGCTTCCCTTCCTCTCTCTCTGACTGCCTCTCTGCCTACTTGTGATCTCTGTCTGTCAAATAAGTAAATAAAATCTTAAAAAAAAAAAAATTTAGAAAAAAAAAAAGAACCAGTTCTATAGATTCCAAATCTGCAATAGGGAAGCCACAGGTCTGTCCCCCTCGAGAAGTAGTCAGAAAGTAATGGGCTAGAAAAGCTCAAGGCTGTCCTCAAGTTACTGCAAGGGGACTGTCGGGTTCAGGGGGCAGGACAGTAGAGAGGCAGCGGAGATGAAAGGTAAGAGCTAGGGCCTCATCTTCCCTTGGTGGGCTTGGGCTCTGAAAGGTGAGCTCAGGTAGATGGCTGAGTGAACCCTGAGACAGGGACACAGTTTCACATGCAGATTGTGACTTGACACACAGAGGAAACTGTCAGTCTACCCCGAGCACGAGGTGGCAGTCAGTGTGCTGCTCACGGCACATTCAGCGGTGAGCACAGTTAAGCTAAGGACAGGCAAGGGGTAGATGGGGTCCAGAGCTTATTATTCCTGAGTTGCTCCTCTTTACGAGGACGGGAAATGTGCAAAGACCCAAAGGCTTCTAAATGCTCTGGGGACAGAGGCCGGCAAGGGAGCCCACCTTACAAAGGGCCACAGGCTGCAGGGAGTAGGCAGCAGGGAAGCAGTGGGGTTTGCAGCCTCAGCAAGAGGCATCATAGGGCAAGACAGCCAGAAAGGCCCAGAGACCCTAACCCGGCTGAGATGTGGCCGGCATGGACACCTCTGCAGAGACAAGAATAGCCCAGGAGCATTGTGGGGTTCCAATGGCCCCCTCCCCTATGGCAGGGACTGAGTGATCCAAACGGAGATATTTCATCCTCAGCCCAGGCAGGAGCAATATCCTAGATGTACCATGTATCACAAAAAGAGCTCCGATCCGGAAGAGCTCAAATGTCGGTCCCTGGCGGGAGGTGGCAGCTCGCTAAGGACCACAGTGCTGTGGTCTCAAGTAAAGAGCACAGCATTTCCCACCTCATTTCAGTGTGGAGAATAATTCTGAGACTCTGTTAATGACCACTTTTGAGGGTCAATGCAAGTATTTAATGACTCACAAAATAAAATAATCTCCTAAGATTATCAGATAACAAAACCAAGCCAAACCACATGTGGGGAAAAAAGGTTTTTGATACAGCATGGCCTGTCAACCCAAACTATTTTTCATATCCATGCCAAGGGCACTGAGTCATATTTCCTCTCAAAGAGAAGTATATGTATTTTGAATTTTCATGCAAAATTGATAACTATCAGTAGTTTTATTTGTCTTTCTTCTTGAAATATCAAAGTAAAAAAAAAAGTGCACTTAGAGCAGGTCCCGTGCAAATTTCCTTGGAGGGTGCTGACCACCCATATAAATGTCATCGTTTGATGAAACTGTCCATTTGGTTATAAGACTAAGCCTGAAATTAGCTATTTCATGGGGGCCTAATGTTACCAACAAAACGAAGCAACTTCAGTTATTTGCACTTAGGTACAAATGCTAAGTGTGAATTCTACATCTGTCGTTAGTTTCAGAGATGAGTCTCAGAGGCCCAGAGGGTCCTAGATGCCCACTGTCTGAACCTACGGCCCACGTGTGCGGTGCTAACACTGGGAAGCCCCGTGATGGAATGTGCCCCTTCCCTGACAAGGCAGACACACACCACACTCTGCCTGGGGACCACAGATGGCGGAGAAAATGCCCCCCTCCCCATCTTCACTGTCAGCAACAGAGGCTCCCAGCCAGGGGTTATGGTCACTCTCCCAACTCCCTTAAAGACCCACATCTGAAGGGTGGTGAAGTTGGTTTTATTGTTAATATGGGACAATTTTGTGTCTACTGTATACCGCCCCCTTTGGACAGAGGAAAATCATCTCTCCTTAGCTTCACCTTTGGAACTATGATTTAGAAATGGGCCTTCTAAACGTATAACAACAAAACTAAAAATCAAAATGAAGAAAATAAGAATCTGTAAAACTGAGATGGCGACTGTATCCGTGATGCTTGGCTCTCTACCATCTGTTCCTCAGGACAGATACAAAGTAACCTCAATCTCACATTTCCCACAGTCATTTTTCTACCAGAAAACCATGACATGATAACTTGTAAACCTCCACTGATTTTAATAGTTCTTAAAGTGAATGCTTCAGGTTTTTTCTTTTATGCTTTGTTTTTATTAAATGTTTGCATTTTCAATTACCTTCAAAAGATAGAAGGTAGCTGCTTTTTAGCAAAAGGGGAACCAGAGAAGCCTGTCTGTTCTACCGACTTGGGAAGAGCCCACAATTTACAAAGACTGGCTTTACAAGGATGTGGCTTTGGCTCGGGGCACTTGCTGGGATCCAGGGTTAAAAAATCCACTTCTCCTTTAAATGATGCCGACCACTCCCCTCTCAAATGTCTTTCTGGTAAGTTTAGTATGGAAAACCTCAGTGAGAATGTTCACTTATTCCTGAGTCTGCCTAGCAAATAAACCGTAGTAATAATTCACTTCATTTATAAAGCTTGTACTGCTAATACCATGAGAGCATTAGAATTCTGTTATCATTCCCATCACAAAATCTCCAGTCGGGTAGAGAAACACTGACAGGTTAGGCAGTTGTCTAATAAACGAGTTAGTAGCCAATGTATAAACAACATTTTGATTGCCTCCACCACACTTGCTTCATTGGACCAACGCCCTTCATAAAACACCAGCTCACTCCCTGAGACAGCGGATCGCACAGACTTTGGAATGTGTCTGTCAAATCACTTAGGGGTGAAGGTTGGTTAAAAATGCAGACACCAAGGCCTCCATCCAAGCTTAACTGTAGTGGGGGGAGGGGGGACAAAGAGCAGGAATTACGAGCACTGCAAATTATCTACTATGCAAATTAAATGCTTTACAAGAACAAAACTAGGATTATTTTGAAAAGTATCTATCCATCTTTGTTCCCTCAACTCCAAACAAAAACACTGTCAAATTTAAGAAGTCGTATAATACAAGACATCATTGACTCTGGGGTCAAAATTTCTATGGCCCATCTCACTCCAAAAACAGATCTCAATCACTGTGTGCAGCATTAAAATGAGGTATTTTTATGACCTGGATGGGGGGGAAAAAAAAAAAAAGCAAATAGCTAGAACCACAGTTTGGCCACTTACAAAGAAAATGTCTGATTTAGAAATTCTCCAATGTTCAGTATTTATGTGTGTTTTACATAAACAGAAAGAAAGTACATGAAACAAATTTTGCTTTTATCTCAACAGCATCACTGGTAGAATTCAGCTAAATCAAATGGCTCGCTGCCCTCCATACTACGGAGCATTATTTACTTACCCTTACATACCCTGTGCTCATGTCATTGCAGTTTTACTGAGAACAGCTCTACTTTCATGGCTGTTTACACAATTAGACTTTTAATGTGATGAATGCCGGACTATAGCTGGGTCATGTGGCCAAGACAAAGATTTCCCTTGATAGCTCTTACTTGTCAATACAAATGAGAGTTGGAAAATGTTCTCAGAGGAGGGGGGCGGGAGCAGGAAGGGCCTTCTGCACATTTTCAGGAGAAAAAAGGCACCGAATCACAAAAGTTTAGAAAGGAAATTAAATGATCAAAAGCTATTATTCCCATATTCTTACTGAGTAGGCATCAACGTATAATTAAAGAGAAGGAAAGCTGCCTAGTTAGGACACGGCCCACAGGCTCAGCATGGCCCTCTTGTCATCAACCACGCGTGCCCGCTTCCTTTTATGAAAGATGGAGACTGAGGCTGAGGGCAGCCAGTCGATCTAGCAGTGACTGGACACGGGAGGCATGGGAGTCCAACTTCCTAGCCATATGCCCAGGACTGCTGGATTTTGGTGAGAAGGTGTGTTTATCAGGCTGTAGAACGTTGTCACTTTGTAAGAACAGCATATGGCAAGGGTTCTTTTAAAGGAACATTTTAAGACAGCTTTCCATTTAATTATCTAATCATCTTCTTTAAATATTTCCTCAAATATGCTAATATTTGAAACATCTACATCACTTTCATTTTGTACCCTAGGGGTATACAAAGAAGCCATCACAGAATTATCAATTCTGAAAGCAGATGACTGATCAGTCCTCTTCCCCAGCCTCACCCCGGCACCCCTCGAACGCAAGCCTTTGTCCATACACAAAGACTTTGTCAGCCACAGGGCTTTGCGTGGAGGCTAGCCTTTCAGGACACCTGGTAATTAGTACAGCCGCCTCTCAGGCTGGCCTCAGGACACTGGGTGGCATGTCTCCTATGTTCATCTGGGGAGCAGCTCCACTCCCCAGAAGACCAAGAACAAAGGAGCTGGCAAGCTTCAGCGAGAAGCTGCCCTGTCCACTATGGATTAAAGACACCCATCAGTTGCCTCAATCAACTAATTGGCCCAACAAAGGCCCAACCTGAATCACTGAAGAAAGTGGCCCTGACTGCATCGCTAGCTTCTGACTCGGTGTCACCAGCCCAGCAGAGCAGCCACAGGGTTGTTCCACAGGAAGCGCAAACCTGCCCACACTAGGAAACTGGAATGGGACGGGGCTCAATTTTTTTATGAAACTCGAGCCCTACCAGGAAGTTTCACCGACAAGGAGAGAGTACCAGGGAGACCTCTGTGTTTATCCTTTGAAATTTAAATCAATTTAAATATAAATTGCTCTCCTTTTTTGTCATTACAAGAATGAAGTAAAACGTGGGTTTCAGATCTCTGGTGTGCAAATGGTCATTAACTTTCATTTGACCTTGGGTGTAGAACTAATATTGAATTTGTGCACAGGGTACACTCATTATACTCATCTACTTTCCTCACAGAAAATAATGCTCCCAGGAGCTGCAACGCTAGAAGCTGCTTTCAGGCACTCAAATAGAAAACTGGATTCTTCCTCTAAAGCCTCTCTCCTGCCTTCCACCCACTTCTCTGCTCCAAACCTCAGGGAGGCTTGGCAACATATATAAAACACAAACACTAACAGGTAAAAATCTGAATGACATAAAATCGTTGTCCTGGACCATGCAGGACAAGAGCCTGGTCTGTGAGCCCTCATGTTCCTGGAAACGGGTGCCATCAGTACTCAGTTCTCCTTCCCAGGGCCTGATTCCTGAGACAGGGACAAGCACCCATTTAGAGAGATAATTACCTTTGTCTATTGAGCCTTATAAGCATTACATACTGCCAATGAAGTGGCCCACAGAACTTTGTTTTGAAAACAAAACCCTGGCATTCTGGAGCACACTCTGTTGTGGTTGTAATTATTCACCTCCTTGGCAAATCAGTTTCATTTACTATCTTAATGGACATGACCATGCTGAAGGATAAAAAAGAAAATCAGCTTGCTTGCTTTCCTCCATCCTAAACAATCCTCAGGGTTAAAGAAACCCAACTTCAATCCACTCAGATCTCTTGCTGTTCCAGGAGAAATCAGGCTATTTTCTTTTATAGTATACCATTGAATGGTTATTTATCATTTAGACTTAATAGCTCTAATTACAAAAGACAGTGTCATGGGATTTTTTTTTAAAGGCAATTTTCTTTGTATCCCAGTGGGAGAGTTAGAAAAATTCACAAAGCATCTGCTGCGTGCATTTTCAATCATTTCTGGGTTTTACCAATGCTATTATTTCTTGATTGCAAGAATTTTACATTTTCAAAGATCCTTTAACTTGACATTGCATTGATAATTATTATCAAGATTTTTATTGTGGTTTTATGCCATTAAAAAAAAAGGAAAGATCTAACCTGTTAACTATTGAATTGATCTCTGATAAGAACATATACTAGAGGAGATGGGATTTGGACGCACAAAACCTGTCAGCAAGCAGGGACAGAACAGGCTCTGGAAATGTTAGAACAAGGAGTTATTATGGCGCCAGAGAAGGAGAGAGATTTTTACAAGCTTCAACAATCAGCCTGGTGTTAGGCAAAGCTCTCTCTTCTAGGGAAAAAAATCCTACATCGTCAATCAATCAGGAAGACCACAATGTTGTGTTGATTATTTGAGGGGGAAACACGTGTGACTTCTTTCCTCTTGGCTGACAAATGCTAAAGAACATTCAGTGGGGCTCCAAGACAATCAGTGTAGGTCTGGGCTGACCATGAATGAGAGTGATGGCGGCCGGCCGGCAACCGGCGCAGCGTCTGGGACATGGCAAAGGAGAAGAAAAGGACAAAAAACATACCATGTGGAAATATCAATTCTGAAAGGACAAGGTGCATCCTTAGGGGGCAGGCTAAGGAAGACTTGGGAAAAGTTAAGTGTTTGAAAGTATCCCTAAAAATTAAGCATAATGTCTTCATTATTTAAAATCTAGCCAACAGACTTCTGCCATGAGAGTATTTTTTAGCTCTGACAGTCATTATGAGAGCCCTCAGAGACCAGATGAATAAACACTGTAAAAGAAGATCATCATAGCTTTTACTTTTAAATTTTCAGTATAAACTATCACAGAAAACTAGAAAGGTCGAAGGAGTCCGACACAGCAGTAACTGCACTAGCATGGGAGCTGTCTTTGCTGGCCCTTAACTGTATTATTAACATCTACTCTAAAATCTCATTCTATTGTGCCTTTTCCTATACGTGAGCTATGGGCTTACAAAAGGGAAAGGGTCAAGTCAAACAGTGTTCTCAATGAAAAGGAGAAATCTGTCAACTAAAAATAAAAAGTAAAAATTTAGAGGACCATAAAAGAGCAATTCCATAGGTTTAATGCTTGTTTTTTTTCTTCTAAGTGTATAAAAGGAAAAGCATTCTCTACTGCTAAAGGTAATCAATCTATTTCACTTCTCATGACAAAGCAACAGGAATATCTTGTCTTTGTAATGCTTCTTCCCTGAAGAAGATATTTTTTCAATTGTGTCAGACCTCAAGTCTCACACCAGAGCTTCCTGTCAACACTTCATTTCCCCCTATCTTACATACACATTTTTAAGAAGGAGGCTTAAAACTGCTGAAATTCCCTAGTAAGGATTGCTGATACCCAGTGATTATTACTAACGGAGGAGATCTTCAAAGCTGGCAACTGATGCAGACTACGGGGGTGACAGAAGACCCTCAACCTGCCTGATGGGTTCAACCTGATGATCAGATCTAGCGTTGCCTGCTCCAATATGTTTCGCACAGAGTCCCCTGCATGGCAAATAGTAGCAACCAGGCTGCTGAAATCACACACCCATTTAAATGCCTAAATAAGCTGGACTATAGGATCCAAAAGATGAGTAAACAAACATGAGGATCTAGAAGGCTAGGACAGACAATTTACCTTCAATGTAAAGCACTGGCTTCCCTCGCATCTTTTTTGTTAAAGCCTATTAAAAATAATGTTTACCAAAAGTTCAAATTAAACACAATAGAGTGAAGCTATTTTATACTATTTTATATTATATATATTTAATATCCCCAAGAAATAATAAAATATCTTGGTACGTAAATACCACTTAAACCTCAATCCCTGGCTAATCGATCCTGGGAAAGGAAAAAAAAAATGCTGCTATCTGCTACTTGAAAAATGTATGAGCTTTTATCTGGTCTTTTCCATTCCAGGAACCAAAGTGTAAAATGGGAATGTCTTTCCGCAAATCCCATCTTTAGCCCCATAATACAGAAAATCACTAACAAGGAAGGGAGCATAGTGTAGTTGGAAAAACTGGAGACCGGACGTTGAAACGCCTGGTTTCAACCAAGCTGGCTGCAAGCTTGCTGTTCTGGCTGCAAGCTTGCTGACCTAGGCCCATCTCAGGCCCAACATTTCCTCTCTAGACTCTGTTCTGACACTGAGACACGATGCAAACAGCACCACCTGTGGTGAGCACACACAGTGTCCCCTCACTGCCCGTCCCTCTTCAGCTAGTTTTCCTGGAGGGGCCACATCCATCCCAGCCTCCGTGCATGTGTCTTCTCTTGTGTGCAGGCCCCCTGATCTCTCGAACCACCCCCACCAGGCTTCTCCTGCTCCCGAGGTGGGCACGTCATTCTTCCAACAAGGTCCCCAGTGAGACATCTGTGGAGACTACCCAGATAGAGGTTTTTTCCCTTCCTGCTGAGAAGAACTCCAGAGGTTCTCTGAGCCCATAGATTTGCTTTGCAGTTTTCATTTTGTTTGTTTTAGCACTTGTCCCTAAAAGAGTCCTGTATAAAATATTCCCAAGGGTGTGACTCCATTAAGGATAATGAAGGTAATTAATAAAAATATGTATTGCTATAATTAAATAATAGAGCTGAAAGGCATCTCTCAGGTTATCAGATTCTACATCAATCCCCTCGTGATGCAAAATCGAAATCACTCTGCTAAGGTCACAGTGACAATTAATGGCATAAACAGAGCCTAGAACCCCTTTCTTTCTTTTCCAAACTTTCATTTCCTGGATATTTAGTTGTTGTTGTTTTTTTAAGATTTTGTTTATTTATTTGACAGACAGAGATCACAAGTAGACAGAGAGGCAGGCAGAGAGAGAGAAGGGGAAGCAGGCTCCCCTCTGAGCAGAGAGCCCTATGTGGGGCTCGATCCCAGGATCCCAGGATCATGACCTGAGCTGAAGGCAGAGGCTTTAACCCACTGAGCCACCCAGGCACCTGATCCTGGATACTTAGTATTAAAGCATTTAACTAGCTATGGACTAAGCAGACAGAGTAAAATATAACAACTGCCAAGGAGATTTACCAATATGGTATTTTTGGCTTTCCAGAAATAGAAGCCCACCACGGCACAAATTTCATATGATCTAAAGATAATGAGAGCTGAAAGTGCTTTGGCTGTAGATTCCTGCAAAAGGGAAAAAACATCTCCCAAGATTCTAATTAGCTAACATTAGCAGCAGAATAAGCAATCGAACAAAAAGAACGTGCAAGGATATCTGTGCTAATTTTTGCAAATCTCTCAAAGCCTTAAAATGCTATTCACATTCACTAAGGTTAACATTTGGAGGAGAAGACTGTTTAAAGGCACGTCCTAATGGCCTTTTAGAAAATTACAACAAAATGGATTTTTTACTAAGCTAGAGTCTTGAATCATTTATATAATCTATCGATTGGCAGTTACTTTTATTTCTATTTGTAGGGTGAACTGAAATAAAAAACTTTTGCTTCGTACTAATTCTTGTTTTAATAACCCTTGGCAATGAGACATAAATCTGGCACGACCACCTGAGCCCTAATTAACAGTTTTGCTGTAAGACATAAGATATTAGGGTAATCAATTCCTTCTGCCAAGCCTCAGCCGTGCTATCATTTTCATACTTTTTATTAGATGTACACCAACCTCTTTTTCTTCTTCCTTGAAAAACCCCCTCAGAATAGTTTTAGAAAGCCACATCAAGCACACAGAGAAAGCACTATTCTGCAGCTGGAACTCTAATTAAGGCTATGCTGAATGTCTCTGCATTTTATCACCTCCTAACCGCATAGTAATAAGTTCTTCTTTTTCAAACAGCCAGTGGTTCATTAATGTTTTCCATTTATGAAACATTTGTTGCAATTTAAAAACAGTAGGGGCCACATTTATCTTTGTTATTATATCCTCACATCTTACACTGTACCTGGAATACAGCAGGTGCGAAATTAGAATCTGAGAAAGGCACAAAGGAATGCTAGACCTATGATAGCCTCTCTTGTACCTTGCCATTGTCATTTTTCATCTCCTCTCAACATCAACTCAAGCGCTGAGAGTATGGAGTGAAATAGGTAAGTATCTCTAGTACTTTTCATATTTGGATTCTTTGAATATTTCAGTATACAACTTGTTGGACTTATTAGTTATTTCTATCCTTACAGTGCTTACCAAATTTGTTTGGGAGTGCAGGAAAGTAATGTCTTTGTTTCTCACTAAAATAATCTTTTTTAAAAAATTAACACATAATGTATTATTTGCCCCAGGGGTATAGGTCTGTGAATCATCAGGCTTACACACTTCACAGATCTCACCACAGCACATACCCTCCCCAATGTCCATAACCCAACCACCCTCTCCATCTCTAAAATAATCTTGTTGACTCATGTTATTCTTTTTTTAAAGATTTTATTTATTTATTTGAGAGAGAGGGAGAGAGATTGATGGAACGAGTGGGAGGAAGGGCAGAGGTAGAAGCAGACTCCCCTAGGATCAGGGAGCCCGATACAGGACTTGATTCCAGGACCCTGGGATCATGACCTTAGCTGAAGGCAGATGCCCAACCCACTGAGCCACCCAGGCACCCTCATGTTACTTTTCTAACCAAAAATATTATATTTAAAGCCAAGGACAAAATGAGAATGCCAACTATCATCACCTTAGTCAACCTTATATAGGAAGACCCTGACTAATGAAATAGTATGAGATAAAAAGGATTTACTTAGATGGATGAGACAAACTAGTCATTACTGATAGATGATATATTTGCCCATATAGGAAATCCAAGATCATTTTAAAACAAGTTATTAGAATTCATTTGAGTTTAACATTTTTGCTAGACCCAAAATCTCATACAGCAGAAGTAACCAATTATAAAAGACAATAGATGTGAATATTAACAAACTGATTCTAAAGTTTATATGGAAGGAAAAGATCCGGAATAGCCAACACAATATTAAAGGAGAAGGACAAAAGTTGGAGGACTGACACTACATGAAGTCAACACTTACCAGAAAGCCACAATAATCGAAACAGTGGAGCATTACAGAAATAACAGACAAATGGATCAATGGAATGACAGAGAGCCTAGAAAGAGACCCAAAAAAATATGTCACTGATCTTTGACAAAGGAGCAAAGGAAATGTAATGGATAAAGAAGAGTCTTTTTATCAAATGATACTGCAACAACTAGATATCTTCATCAAAAAAACCCCAAACCTAGACATAAACCTGATCTTTCACAAAAAATAACTCACAATGGATATGCAAAACTATAATATTCCTAGAATATGCATAGGAGAAAAATTAGATGATCTTGAATATGGCATGACTTTTCTAGATACCTAGATTTTCTAGATATCAAAGACATGATTCCATTAAGGAAAAAACATCTTGACTTCATTAAAATTCAAAAATATCTGCTCTTCAAAAGACCATGTGAATGGATCCAGCATCCGTTCCTGATTAAAATGCTTCAAAGTATAGGGATAGAGGGAACATTCCTGAACTTCATAAAATCTATCTATGAAAGACCCACAGCAAATATCATCCTCAATGAGAAAAAGCTCACAGCCTTCCCGTTGAGATCAGGAACACGACAAGGATGCCCACTCTTGTTCAACATAGTATTAGAAGTCCTAGCAACAGCAATCAGACAACAAAGAGAAATAAAAGGTATCCAAATTGGCAAGGAAGAAGTCACACTCTTTCTCTTAGCAGATGACATGATTCTTTATATGGAAAACCCAAAAGACTCCACCCCCAAACTACTAGAACTCATACAGCAATTCAGTAACATGGCAGGATACAAAGTCAATGTACAGAAATCAGTGGCTTTCTTATACACTAACAATGAAAATACAGAAAGGGAAATTAGAGAATCGATTCCATTTACTATAGCACCAAGAACCATAAG
>PISX010028688.1:0-21180 GCA_004024625.1 Mellivora capensis | reverse complement strand
AGGAATCTGCTACATTGTCAAGAATCCTATACTGTTAATCTTATTCTTCCCTTCATCAAAGGGATCTACAGTGACTTACCAGGTAACTGTGCCTGGGAGGGGAAGAGACATAATCACATCTTTCAAGGATTTCTAGATAGTGGCTCTCAATTTGATGGTATTTCCTAGAGACCCAAAATGTCCCTGTGGTTCACCAGTCCAGAGTAGGAGCTTATGGAGGTCAGATAATCAATGGAGTTCTAGTCCAGATGCCTCTCATGATGGGACCAATGGACCCTCAGCTACCCATCCTGTGATTATTTCCCCATCACTGTAATGCATAACTGGAATACATAATCAGCAACTAGCAGAAGCCCCACATTGTCTCCCTGTCTTGTATAAAGAGGGCTATTATGGTGGGAAAGGTTAAACAGAAGCCACTAGTACTGCCTTTATCTATAGAAATAGCAAACTAAAAGTAACACAGGATTCCTGGAGGAAACACAGAAATTAATGCTACCACTAGAACTTAAAAAGCATAGATATGGTGGTTCCCACTACATCCCCATTTAACTTACCTATGCAGAACACAGATGGATTTTTGAGAATGACTGTGAATTATCATACATTTAGTCAGGTGGTGGCTCCGATCACAACTGCTGTTCCATATGCAGTTTTGCTGCTTAGGCAAATTAATATATCCCCTGGTACCTGGTAAGCAGCTACTGAGCTGCCAATAGCTTTCTTCTATGCACCTGCTTGTAAGGCCCACCAGAAGCAGTTTTCCTTCAGCTGGCAAGGCCAACAATACACTTTCACTGTTCTATCTCAGGGGTACAGCAACTCTCCAGGTAGATGTCAAAATTAGTCCACAGGGAATTTGATCACGTTTCCCTTCCAGGGGACATTACATGGTCAATTATATTGATGATATTATGCTGACTAGACCTGGTGAGCAGGAAGTAGCAGCTACTGTAGACATATTGTTAAGACACTTACATGTCAGAAGGTGGAAAATAAATCACATAAAAAGCCAGAGGCTTTCTACTTCAGTAAAATGTCTAGAGTTCCAGTGCTGTGGGGCATGTCTATCTATATTTTATAAAGTGAAAGAGATGTTGTTGCATCTGACCCCTCCTACCATTAAAAAAAAATGGCACAACACCTAGGAGGTCTTTTTGGATTTTGGAGGCAATGTATTCCTCCTGTGGGTGTACTACTCTAATCCATCCAATCTGCTAGTTTTTAGTAGGACCCAGAATAAGAAAAGGCTCTGAAACCAGTCTAGGGTGTCATCCAAGCTTCTCTGCCAGTTGACCCACATATTCCAGTAGATCCAACAGTGTCTGAAGTATCAGTAGAAAATAGAGATGTGTTTGGAACCTTTTATGAGCCCCTATAGGGAACTTAGCATATGGACCAAAGCCCTAACATCTTCTGGGAACAACTACTGTCCTTTCAAGAAATCGTGTTTGACTTATTACTGAACCATGGGTCACTAGGCTAACTGGCCATCATGAACTGGGTGTTGTCTGATTTGCCAAGCCATAAAGTTGGGCATATGAACCAGCATCCCATTATCAAGAAATGGCATATATGAAATAAGGCTCAAGCAGGTCCTGAAGGCACAAGTAAGTTTCACAAGGAAGCAGCTCAAATGCCCATGGTCCCTACTTCTTCTACGTTATTTTCTTTCTGTACACCCGCACCTATGGCCTCATGGGGAGTCCCATATGAACAGCTAACTGAGGAATGGTTTTGCCTGGTATATAGGCACCAACTGAAAATGAACATGTGCAGTGCTTATAGCTCCTTTCCAGAACATCCCAGAAAGACCATGGTGAGAAATCTTCCCAGTGGGCAAAACTCTGAGCTATGTACCTGATTATTCATATTGCCTGGAAGGAGAAATGGTCAGACATATAAATCCATACCAATTCATAGACTATGGCCAATGGTTCGGCCATGTGGTCAAGGACCTGGAAGGAATACAATTGGCAAATTGATAACAAAGAGATCTGGGAAAGATGTATGTGAATAGACCTCTCTGACTGGGCAAGAACATGAAGATAACATGAGTGTGAGTGCTAACCAGAAGGTGACCTCAGCAGAGGATGGTTTTAATAATCTATTAGAGAAGATGACCACTCTGCAGACACCAATGGGCTTCTTTCTCTATCATTGTCACATGAGCTCATGAACAAAGTGGTCACTGTCCAAAGGTAGAGGTTATATAGGGGCTTAGCAACATGGACTTTCATTCACTAAGGCTAACCTGAAGGCCCAATCTGCGAACAACAGAGACCAACACTGGGTCCTTGACATGGCACCCATTCACCAAAATAATCAGCTACATGCCTGGTGGCAGACTGATTACACTGGCCCACTTTCATGGTGGAAGGGGCATATTTTGTTCTTATCAGAACAAACCGTTACTCAGATCAAGATTTACTTTCCCAGCCCCCCACACTTCTGACAAAACTATCATTCATGGATTTATAAAATGTCTTATGTGCTATCATAGTATTCTACACCACAGAAAATCAAGTTCTGTAAGGG
This sequence comes from Mellivora capensis, assembly GCA_004024625.1. Taxonomy (NCBI): domain Eukaryota; kingdom Metazoa; phylum Chordata; class Mammalia; order Carnivora; family Mustelidae; genus Mellivora; species Mellivora capensis. Next base: position 18,642 of record PISX010028688.1, on the reverse strand, counting down.
GCCCATGCTCATGGAATTCACTGGTATTACCATATTCTCCTTCATCTTGAGGCATCTGACTTGTTAGAACAGTGGAATAGCCCTTCAAAGACTCAGTTATGGTGCCCACTAGATGGCTTGCAGGGCTGAAGCAAGGTTCTCCAGAAGACTATCTCTGCTGTAAACCAGCATCCAATATATGGTGCTGTTTCTCCCACAGGCAGGATTCATGGAGGTAGGGATCAAAACCTCGAAGTGGGAGTGGGTCCATTAACTATTATCCCTAGTTATCTAAAAGATGTTTAGTGGATCGGCTAGATACACTAAATGTTTGCTTCCTCTCCCTATGACTTTAGGCTTGTCTGTCTAGAGATCATAATTACAAAGAGAAGAATGTTTCCACCAAGAAACACAATGGTAATTCTGCTGAACTGGATGGCTGTTACCCAGCACTCTTAAGGAAAATCCGGATTGCCACTGCACTAAAGAGATGACAAAAAGTATGTTTGAAATGCAAGAGATCTCTTAGAACTTCTCTTAGTACGACCAAGTGCTGTGATTGAAGTCAATGGAAAACTACAACAACTTAATTCAGGCACGACGGCTAATGGCCCAGAACCTTCAGCAATGCAGTTCTGGGTCACTGTACCAGGCAAGAACTAAGACAGCTAAGGTGCTTGCTGAGGACAAAAGGAATGTTGAATGGGTACAATGAGGTAGCTAGCTATACATGTCAGCTCTATGACCATGTGACCACTTTTAGAAACAAGGATTGTAATAGTTACAAGCATTTTTTCCTTATATGAAAAATATGTATATATTTATTTATATAATATTAAATATTACATAATATTTAATATAAATATATAAACATAAATATATTATGTATTTATAATATTATAATAAATATATTTATAATTTTATAATTATGGCTTTTAATATAGATGTATTTACACTTATTACATAAATATATAATATCTTCCTCCTCTTAGTCTCTTATCATCTCAAATCAGATATATTAATAATAGCTAACTTTATATCTCAGTATTTAAGATACAAGACAAAGAACAGTGAACACTATCCAAGGACTTTGCAATCTCTTCTGGTGTAAGTGTTGGTGTTTTTGTGGCTGTTCTCAGGATAGTTGTATCACATTAAGCAGAAGTATGACTTTGTTATTGCCTTTATTTGGATATTACATATGTTTTAAGGAGATGAGTATGGGCACCAAGTTGGCAAGGGGTGGTCTCTGATGGTCTTTTTGACATGTCAACTCAGCTAGGCTACAGTCCTGTTATTCAGTAGAACACTAATCTAGACGGTGGTATAAAGATATTTTGTGGATATAAATAAAGTCCATAATCAGTTGACTTTAAGTAAGAAAGATTATCCTAGATAATCTGAGCAGGCCTGATTTAATCAATTAAAAGGCCTTAGAAGCAGAGCTGAGGCTTCCCTAACCAAAGGTGAAATTCTGCCTGTAGACAACAGACTCAGACTATGCCTCAGAGTCCCAGTCTGCCCCTACTGATGCTTCCTCTTTGGATTCCAGACTTGCCTAGCCAGGCCTCACATTCATCTGTGCCAACTCCTTATAATAAATCTATCAATATATATCTCCTATCTGTTCAACTTCTCTGACTGAACTTTGACTGACAGAATTGGATGTCATGGGATTTTAAATAACATAGGACAGTAGCAACACTTAACCATCAACAGTGAGATGCGTGGTGTGATTACCAAAATAGTTTGCAAGGTATAAGCAATCAGAGGGGTTTGAACTGCAGGGATCTGTAGTATTGCCTAAATTAATTATGGAGAAACAGAAAGCTACCTGTGGAATCATGCTGCTTGTATAATTTTTATAAATCAAATAAAGAGCTGGCAAGCTGAAAGCTGCCATCAGTGGCCACAATGAAAATGTGTAAGCCTTCACCCAACTTTCAGATGGGGCAGACCCAGAGCTCAAAGATGAAGAGGTGCATGTCATACTGTGAAAAGATCCTACAATGTCACTACAAGTTTATAGCACAAACTGCACTAATCCTTCCCCAAAGTGACATGAGGACATTTGTCAGAATGATTGTCTCCTGGAGAAAAGAACTACCTCGACTTTTCAAGGGCCATTAGATAAGGATTTGAACTGATTCTGATATTAAGGAACACAAAATGGCATCATGAACTTCTATTAGGTTAGAGTAGAGGTTTATGAAGAGTAGAGTAGAGTAGAGGTTTACTCGATTAGAGTAGAGGTTTATGAAGGAAAATAATAAAAGGATTTGGGGCCCAACCCCATCCACAGCTAGTCTATGGAGCCATCAAGCCATTCTGTGGTTATTTTGTGGCACCTGGCAGAACCCTTACATTGACTCCTTGGCCTGCAGAGTAAAGGTTATGAAGGTAGGCAAAAAGAGTCAAGTGGAAGCCCATAAAACACCCCATTCTCACCTCTGGCCAAGACAATATATCAGAAGCAATGCTGCAATGGAGGTATTGCAGAAGTTACCATGCCATCAGAAAATTATATGTGGGAGTCAAAGTCCTCATCACATCCCTTTCCAGTTATCTACCTTAGCCCTCTGAAGATCTGGTTGATTGTAACAGATTATGGTATAGGGCTATGAAGTTAGCCAGTAGTAGCCCAACTTGCAGCTGATGTGGCAGGTGTAGTAACTTTACAAGATTAGATCAACCCACTTTGGAATATAGCCACTGATCTGCCAGAAGTCTTCTTCCTCATCAGTGGGAAAGATTTAAAACTAGTTTGCATTTACATGGTGAGGGCATCAGTACACTGACATTAGATTTCCCAAGTGCTGTGTAACCCTGCCATTGTGCAGTGAACCTTGTTCATTTTGACACTCCGCAGACCTTCACAGTGGTCCACTATATTGATTATTATACTCCACAAGTTGAAGTACCAAGTATACTCGATGAGTACTTTTCAAACAATCTGTAAAGGGCCAGTCTTTTGTTTCAATTCATCACAGACTAACAATTTTGTAAAGTCAACAAAAATGAATTACTAGAAAATTCTAGTGAAATGAAATAAAAAACAGAAACATACAAAACAATTTTTTTAAAAGATTTTATTTATCCATTTGACAGATCACAAGCAGGTAGAGAGGCAAAGCAGGCTCCCTGCCTAGCAGAAAGCCCGACACGGGGCTCAATCCCAGGACCCTGAGACCACGACCTGAGCCAAAGGCAGAAGCTTAACCCACTGAGCCATCCAGGCGCCCCAAAACAATTTTTAAATTATTTGATTCCGTAGATATAAAATTATATTTTGATAAATATAATTAGAAAAAATATACAACATAGGGACAAGGATAACAAAAACTATACACATGTTCACTGAAAGTGTACTTTAGATTATTAATATAAAATCACTATCACACTCAAAATGTTTCATTATTTTTCATTTATAACTAAGCAGAGGTTATGATGATATATTGATTCCCCTACATTAAATACCTTTAAGTATGCTTGCTTCTTGCTTGTAAAATTACGTAAATTGGGTTGGATTTATGATAACCTGCTTTTTATTTTTTATGAACTTTTTATTTTCTATAATAAATATATTTATTTATTTATTATTTATGATAAATGCTTGCAAGAAATGAGTATATCTAAACCACTTCTATGACTTATTTAATTACATAACACACAGTAGAGAAACCAGTTGTAAAGAGGGATGTAGCCAGGAATCCAAGAAGAGATTTTAAAATCATTTCAAACAAGCTCAATGTATTTAATTTTCCTCAAAATGAAGCAAGTGATGCTGCATTTTCAAAATCATTCTTCAGTTCTTTGTTTATCCTGTAAAATTATACTTAAATTTGGATTACCTTTTAATAAAAGGAATACATCCATGGTTTTACACACGGGGATTACATCCGACAAACTAGCCTTTAACTATCATATAAGATACGCTTGTGTGAGTTCAATAATATCCATACTAACTAACCTGGTTGAGTAAGATGAATCCACTAATCATGAACTTAGAGGTCATAGCAACGTCAACTTGCTATAAAATTTCCTAAAGTCTTATCTCTCAATCTCGGCATCTATGTAATTGCAGAGCAATAACAAACAGTTTACAAACCACACTATGGATGGCCTAGTAAGAAAAATGAGTGCAACAAATAAGAAATTCCATGAAGATTCAGGATCCTGCCATATAATGGAGTTTTTAGGATTCTGGTGGTCTGGGACAGGTTGAGACATTTTCTCTCAACTAAGTTCTTGTATCTCATACCTCCTACCACTAAGAGAGAGGCATGCATTGGGTACCTAAGTCCCCTTGAGGATAGTGGTTTGGTCCATTATCAGGTGACTGGAGACTTCCAACAAGAACATCCTCTGCATCATATCCAGGCTGCAGGTACAAGTTGTCAGGCCAATCAGACCATATGAACCAGAGGCAGAGAGAGATATCCATGGTGGATAAGGGTGTTTTGTGGAATCTTTTGCAAGCACCAACTGGAGAGAAAACTGACAAACTACTAGGGCCTCGTAGAGACTGAATCGTATTAAATCAGAGCTGTAAATGACCATTGTCACCAAACTGTGGAAAGAGCCAAGATGGCTTTCAACAGACAAATGGATAAAGAAGATATGGTCCATAAGAGACTCTTAATCTCACAAAACAAACTGAGGGTTGCTGGGGATCGGGGGGTCGGTAGAGGGTGGTGGGGTTATGGACATTGGGGAGGGTATGTGCTATGGTGAGTGCTGTGAAGTGTGTAAACCTGGTGATTCACAGACCTGTACCCCTGGGGCTAATAATACATTATATGTTTATTTAAAATTAAAAAAAAAAGAAGATATGGTCCATATATACAATGGAATATTATGCCTCCATCAGAAAGGATGAATATCCAACTTTTGTATCAACATGGATGGGACTGGAGGAGATTATGCTGAGTGAAATAAGTCAAGCAGAAAGAGTCGATTATCATATGGTTCCACTTACTTGTGGAGCATAAGGAGTAACATGGAGGACATTGGAAGACGGAGAGAAGTGAGCTGGGGGAAATCAGAGGGGGAAGACAAACCATGAGAGACTATGGACTCAGAGAAACAAACTGAGGGCTTTGGAGGGGAGGGGCATTGGGGGTTGGGAGAGCCTAGTGGTGGGTATTAAGGAGGGCACATATTGCATGGAGCACTGGGTGTGGTGCATAAACAATGAATCTTGGAACACTGAAAAAATAAAATGAAATTTAAAAAATAAAAATAAAATCAGAGCTCTAAGCAGAGCTGTCCATTCTGGAGTGGCTATTATCAGATTCCCCATCCTCAAGTTATAAGGTGGAGTGGCCATAACAGTAACTCATCACACAATGCAAGTGGCATATTCTGGATTGAGGCAGAGCAGGTTCAGGAGATATGTGTAAATTACACTAATGGGTGAGTCAGATTCCCATGCACCCTACATCTATTCCCTGATATCTCTACTCACACTTATGACCTCATGGAGTAGGGGAGTTCCTATGACCAACCAAGGGAAAAAAAAAAAAAAACCAACAAACCCTCAGGTTGGTTTGTAAAAAGTGCAGTATGCTAGTACTAGCCAAGAATTGCAGTTCCATTAAAACCCCACTCAACAGTGACTAAAGGAAATTTTCTCACTGGTAAATATTCCCAGTAGGCAGATAAGGAATATTATACTTCATCATTTACTATAGGTAGAAGAAAAGAAACCTGAGCTGTACATACATACAGAAAACCTGGGTAGCCAATCGCTTGGTTGGGAGGATCCTGGTAGGGAACATAATTGGAAGATCAGGGACAAGGAGCCCTGGTGAAGAGATACATCAATAGACCTACAGAGGTGGGCACCAAGTACCCAGATCTTTATACCTCCTCATGCTCAGCAGAGGCCACCCACTACCTCAACAATCTGGTAGGTTTGTCTTGTGAAACCAGCTAACCCATCTCCTCAGCCAGCCAGTGCTGATGCAGTGATCCCATGAACAGAGTGAGAGTGTGACAAGGATGGAAACTACACATGGACCCCAAAGCATAGGCTCCCTCCCATCATGACTGATTCAGCTCTTCCCCCTGATACCTGCGTGAGATTCCAGCAACGGAAACCTACCTCGAACCCTTGATAGGCCAGTTTCTCAAGGAGAACCTCTATTGCATCAGACACCTTGCTCCTTTAGGGAGACATCCATTTGTTCTTACGAGAACTAGTACTCTTGATATGAATTTGTTTTCCTTGCCTACCCCCATCCGAGGGCTTACAGGATGCTAACCTATCAACATGGTGTCCCATCCAACACTGTTTTGGATAAAACCTCCTATTTTATGCCAAAGGAGGTATACCACTAGGCACATGACCATAATTGTGAGACACACTGTCAACCAGGTACCACATCACCCCAAAACAGCCAGTCTAATCAAAGAGTGGACTTGTCTTTAATACTCTAGCTAAGGTACCAGCTAAGGATCGTATCCTGTAGACTGAGATACTGGCCTCCAAGATACATTTTATGTGTTGAAATAATGACCTGTATACATATGGTGTTATAGCCCAACAGCCAAAATTTATAGAAATGGGAATCAAGGGGTAGGATTGGATACTCTCACCTCACCATCATTTCCAGTGACCCACATAGAGAATTTGTCCTTTCTAACTCCCTAATATTATACTCAGTCGAGTTAGAGGTGCTGGTTCTCAAAGACTTTTGTTAGGGGTCACAGTAAGGGTTCCACTGAAAGCTGGGACTATCATCTGGCTATTTTGGGTTCCTTATGTGTCCAATAGGCAAAGTGTTCATTTGATGGCAGGGAAACCTACCCTGGCCATCAGAAGGAGGTAGAGTTGCTGCTACACAGTAAGGGCAGGGAGGGGTACTCTTGGTCCCCAGGGTGTTTAGAGGTATGTCACTTGGTGCTTTCATGTTCTGAGATAATATTTAATATACAATTCTAAAAACCTCAGCCCAGCAAGGGCTACTAAGGACTTAGATGCCTCATGGGTAAAAGGCTGGGTGTCCTTAGCAAGACCACTCAGAATGCTAGGGAAATCTAGAATGGTTGCTAAGAGACAAAGATGATGAATATCAATTATAACGTTGGCATCAACTAAGGGACACTTGTTGGCCTTACTCATCACTTGTCTTGAGTCTTTTCAAGATCGTGACCAGCCTCAACTTTGAAAGGAACTCTAACTTATTAGATTTGTATCTCCCTTTAGGTAAGAAAGAAGGCATCTTCTTTTATTAAGATGGGGTTCCACATAAGCAAAGCATGAAAGCAATAAAAAGCAGTAACATGTTGTTTGGAGATGAGGGTCATAGGGAGTGTGCTAAGGCTTGTCTAGGGTGACACAGAGAAGCAGAAGAGGAGGCCTCACACCTAGGGCTTCTTTTCTTAAGAAGCAAACTTTCCCCTACATCTTGCTATTTACTGAGTAGGAGCCACAGAATGAGCCGCTAGTGATGGTTGCTACCCTCAAGGTCTAATTTAAACTTGGCTTAAAGCATATATTTTCAAGTAAAGGATAACACAAGGCAGCCAGAGCTAAGTGCCAAAGACAAAGTCAGACAGTGCTACAAAAAGCTCCTGGGGGAAAAATACTTCCCTAAGGAGGACCAGGTGGACAGACCCCACCTGTTGAGCTTGAACCTGGTTTTACCAATACCCACTGTCTTAGAACAGAGGTTGGAAGAGGGTTTTCCTCATCAATGCAGTGGCCTTTAATTTGGGGTGGTCCTTGTGCCAGCTGTGAAGCTAGTGAAGCTAGGAGGATATCTCTGTGCCATATGAATGCTCACCCTCTTTGGACAGCAGACTCGTCCCCAGCCCCGCTAGTGCTTGCTCAGTGGACCTCGGTACAAAGTGGCCCTGGTGGCATGGATAGAGCCTACTCGTGGTATGGACAGGGCACACTTCCTCTCATGAAAGCTGATTTGCTTATCACTCCTCCTGAGTGCCTAAAATGCCAAAAGCAGAGACCAACATTGAACCTTCTGTGTGGTACCGTTTCCCAGGGAAACCAGGGGCAGGTGGATTCCATTGGACCCCTTCCAACACAACGGGGACAGAAGCTGTCCTTCACTGAAACAGACACATATTCCGGGTTTGGATTTGCTGCCCTTGCTCGTAATGCTTCTGCTAGCACCACCATCCGTGCGCTTATAAAACGCCTTATTCACCATCATGGTGTTGCTCACAACATTGCTTCTAATCAAGGAATTCATTTCTCAGCAAAAGAAGTGTGGCAGCGGGCTCAGGCCTATGGAATTCCTCTTGTTACATACCTCATCACCCAGAAACAACTGGCCCAAAAGAATGGTGGAACGAGCCACTGGAGGGGAGTCTCAGCTGTGATTCCCACTGGGAGAGAGCCTTCTGGAATAACAGGGACTGCCCTACAGAATGCAGTACATTCTTCAATTTGGTGAACAATACATGATGCTATTTCTTCCTTAACTGGGATCCAGAGATCTCAGAATCAAGGGCTAGAAGCTGGTGTGGTTCTTCTCACTAGGAAACCCAACACCTCACAGAATTTTTCTTCTGCCCATTGCAACTTGGAGCTCTGCTGATCTGGAGGTCTTGGTTTCCAAGGGAGAAAAATCTTCCACCAGGATAAACACCAATTGTTCCAGTAACTTACAAGCTGAGACTTGCGCTGGCTTTCTGGGGTCCATGTACCACTGAAGCAGCAGGTAGGAAAAGGGGAATTACTCTACTAGCTGGGGTGATTAAGACCACGAGGAAATTTAATTGCAGAGAAGACAATGTTTGGAGCCTAGGGGATTCTCTGGGGCACGCCTTACTATTTTTGTGTCTAATCGTAAATATTACTGGAAAATCACAGGAATCAAAAAATACACAGAATCTCTAAGGATTCGGACTCTTCAGGAATGAAGATTTGGGTCATTCTACCACTCCACCAGGTAAAAAAACACCAGTCAGAGGATATCCTGCATGAGGATAATGAAAACTCAAAAATATGGAACAGATAGTATACAAAGGAAGATTTTATATATAATATATATGTATTATATATATACACATTTGTATCTATATACACATATGTGTATATATAAGCATACATATACACATATATACATATGCATATATCCACACATTTAATTTTATATATAATATATAATTATATATAACTTACATATGTAATATATAATTTTTTATATATTTTATACATACATATATATGTATTTTATGACCAGTTACACAAACAAGGACTATCACAATTATGCATGTTTTCTTCTTTCTATGTATGTGTGTGTATTATTTCCTTTTCTGTCCTCCTTCATTACGCAAATTATGGGGAGATTAACTTTGTAATCTACTCTCTAAGGAAGAAGATACTAAAATGATGAAAGTCTCTGAGCACAGTAGTAATCCACAAGACCCGGTGATGGGAAATAGGAATGTGTTCCAAAGATGGATACAATGACTGTGGAAATTTTGCTTTTCTTCATCTTGAGGAGAGGGCAAGAATGTCTCTCTTTGTACAAAAGATGTCTGCATCTTGTTAGATGAAAGGACACAATTTTTTATGGGTGTCGGAAGTTCTCATCTGTGTAGAAAGGAGTGTACAGATGCTGAGTACCTACGGAGAAGCCTTTGTGAATGAACCACAGCAATGGTCTTTCCAGTTTGATCCCTTCCTTCCAAACTCTGCTTTGTGATACTAGGGTTTCTGCTGTGCTCCCGGCTCCCTGTCCCAGTCAGTCAGCTGAAGCTACTGGAGGAAGACTGCAGGGATGGAAGAGGAATTAAAAAAAGGTGTCTTGTTTGCTTCCTATTTCTGTCAGACTTGTTGACCTAGCTGTGGCAATTCGTTCCAAGGCAGCAGTTGAATATGGTTTGAAATTTTCCGATACAGCCTCCCTGTGCCCCCTCAGAGACCCTGATTCCAGTCAGCTGGACCCCCCTCCTTAAAAGGAGGATCCCCTTTAATCCTTAGAAGGATTAAGTCCCAAACCTCACAAGACCCCTCCTTCAAACACCAGTCCCAGGCAAGCAGCTTCCTTTCTCAGAAAGGATGTTTGCCTCTTTCAGGATTCTAGCTTTTAATAATTCTAACCTCTTTCCCATGTTCCCCCAGTTCTAGGGGGTGGTAGCTGCCTCCTTCAAAAGCTGCTTCCATGATACTCTCCTGTTCCCTTTTGTGTTCTGTCAGCAATTCTTCTGGGTTGTTCACAGTTCTTTATGTTAATTTTCTACATTTAAAATGTTCAAGATACCTGGGATGGCTTCTGTCTTCTGACTAGACCCTGACGAACACTTCTCAAGAGAGATCAGTGCAATAAGGTGGCCAAGGGGAAGCCCCACCTTTGAACCTGGCCTCCTCTGCACGCTATGCTCCAGCAACATCACAATTGCCTGGAGCTCCCCGTTTGTAATGTGGTTTCCACTTCCGTGTTATCTACCTAGTCTCAGAATCATGACGAGACCATCTGTTTGGACAAAAGGTGAGCAATGAGACATGGAGCGAGGGGCATGGGTGAGGCCAGGCTTTGTGAATGAACCACAAAGAGTTCTACTTAGGCTGTTGAGAGGATAGACTTGGAAAGACTTTAAGGTGAGGAGTTCTATGGAAACAGCTATCCCAGAGCTACATCTGGAAGCCATATTGGATTGTTCTTCCAGCCCCAAATTTCCTCTCCCTATCTTAACAGTCTTTCTGAGGGAAGGGTATGTCCAAATCCTTAGAAGCTCTTCCTTCCTCTACCTGCCCTCCCAGCTCCCCTCTGAGGGCAATACATGCATCTTTCAGCCATCCAGACAAGGCATCCTCCACCCTCATTATCACTACCGCTACTACCACCATTGTATTTTGTAGGTTAACAGCAGATAGTGGAAGGTTCACTAAGGAGGTGGAAGTTTGAGAAAGGGGAAAGCAGAGGCTGATGGGAAGGAGGTTGGAAGAGAGAAAGTAGTAGAAAAGAGAGACTTTCATAAAAGGAGAAATGAGAGATGAGCCTTAATGAGCATAAGGTATTGTCATCAATAAGTAAACATAATGAGACCATTCAGTTACTACAGAGCTAAAGAAAGAGAGCAAAGACTACTCAATACCTCATTTCAGCAGAAAGCTATACTACATTTCAGAATATCTTGACTGGCAACTTGGTGCTGAAAATCTAATGGGAATGAGAAGTCTCATAGGACAATTTCTATGGACTGAATGTTTGTGTCCCCCATCAAATTCATATGCTGAAACCCTCTCTCTCAAGGTGCTGGTATTAAGAAGTAGGTGGGGTCCATATGAGGTGATTAGGTCAGGAAGGTGGTGCCCTCAGGAATGGGATTAGTACCCTTAGGAAAGAGGCTAGTGAGAAGTTGGCAGTGTGCCACCCAGAAGAGGTCCCTCACCAGAACCCAACCATGCCAGCACCCTGATCTTGGACTGTCAGCCTGCAGATCTGTGAGAAGTAAACTTCTGTTATTTATAAGCTGTTCTGTCTATGGTGTTCTATATAAGCCCAAATGGACTAAAGCAACAACCTTAACCTTAATCTATTCCATTTTATTACAAAACAGTGAATGGTGGGATGGAATTAAAGAAAGGTTAGTTATGCAGAAAATGTAGGTAGAGCATAGGGCTCCCTTATATAAGGACCACCAAGAACAGAAGGAAGAGCTTTTAAATAAGCCTCCTACCTAAACTCTGTGGTCCCAAACTTCTCATTCATTCAACAAGTTTTTAAATGAGTCGACACCATGCTAGATTATGGGTTCGTGGTAATAAACAAGACTGGGTTTTGTTGGTGTGCTTGCTTTCATGGAGTTTACAGTCCAGAAATTCAGAGGTGTACATAACACAAAGTGTTAGATGCCCTAAGAGATAAAGCAGTGTGGGAACATAAAAGACAGAAATTCCAATTAGCAATAGGTGGGGAGAGAACCAAAAGCTTCTTGAAAAATATGGCATTAAATTTGAGTTTGAAAATGTAGGTAGGAGGTACCTGGCTGGCTCAGTCAAAGAAGCATGTGATTCTTGATCTTGGGGTCATGAGTTTGACTCCCCCTTTGTGTGTAGAAATTATGTAAATAAAAATAAAGCTAAGGAAGGAAGGAAGGAAGGAAAGGAGGGAAAGATAGAAAGGGTAGGTAGAATTTGAGCTGGGAGGGGAGAAAGAAGGAAAGCATTACAGGCAGGAAGTATGACCTAAGCAAAGGCCCAGAAATGGGAAACCATGGGGTGTGAATGGGGAGTAAATCCTAATCCCAATCCTAATCCCAATAATCCCAAGTAAATGGGATTATTAATTATTGGGATAGAGCAAAAGGTGATCCATAGGGTCTTCACCCCTCCACCTCTGCCCCCCCCCCCACAATCATCTCCCCAGTCTCACTCTTCTGGAAGTAACCTACCCCTCTAGCTTTCCATCTTTTGCTACTTCTGCCTCCCCATCTCTGCCCCCAGGGAGCCCCCAATCAGAATGGACAGATTTATAACCAGTAACACTCCCTCCTCAGATCAATGGCCAAAGATCAATAGCTATAATGCAGAAAATTAATCCATATTCATTAGAATTGAATTGAACAAATGGTATTATTAAAACTCCCTTGGAAATCTATAGAAGGGAATTAAAGAGAAAGTTGTTCTAATGCCACTACCTACCCTCTGCCAGGCTACAGGTTTATGAGACCAGGCAAGGGGAGCTCCTGTTAATTTCCAGAGGAGACTTAAAGGTCATTGGGGCATAGCTTAGGTGACCACACAGATGCAGAGGGTATGGAGATGGGAGAGGTATTGTCTTCGACAGGGATTTGTGGGTCTGGGAGGCAGAGCAGGATAAATGACCTCGTGAGTCACCTCAGGTCCTAGAATCCTGCACCTCCTGGGTTCATCCCTGGTGTCATGAGGAGTGAAAAACATGCTTCAAGAATGTCAGGTGCAATCTTTAACTGAGAAAATAGTCTTGGCTCCTGAAGATCAGTGTCCTTCCTTGTCTCCTCTCCTGTCCCAGGGAGTTTCTGGCCCTTCTCAGAGCCAGACCCCCAAGTTTCACCAGGCCACAGGACGGAGGACTTACTCCAGTTTTGAGTTCACCTTCCACCAGCTATGGAAAAGTGACATAATCCCTTTGAAGTTCTGTTTCTTTATATGCAGAATAAGGACAATATAATAATTCTACCTCACTGTGAAGATTAACACAATTCATGGCAAAAGTGCTCTGCAAACTGCAAGATACTATTGAAGAACATTATTAGATTTAGATTGTCCTAAAAGCTCAGAGATGTTCTTCTGAGGCAGGTATCTTATTAATGGGATCTGTTGATGGGTTCTATGGGGTCCATAAATGCTCTAAAAATTTAGTACCAAACCGTCTGGGTATGTATATGCATTTTGAGGAGGAAGACAGGCTTTTAACAGATTCTTCAAGAAGGCTGTGACCTAGAAAGATCAAGAATTGAGAACCCCTGATATAAGGATACTGAGTCATAGCTCCTCATCCCTGCGCAGATGGGCCCAGTGTCTTTTATGTATCACAACAAGAGAGACCTTACTAAAGCAGGAGTCCCTGGAAGACGAAGCATCAACACCATTGAGGAACACTGTAAAATCTTGGTGGTCAGCCACATGACGTGCCTTGGTGTTGACTTGTCCTGAAGAGGTGGAATGGTATGAATGGCTTCTTGACAGTTTTTCCAGTCTTCTGTGTTGCCCAACATCAGGGAGCTCTGCTCAGCTCCGTGTGAGTGAAACCATCTGGAGCACAAGGATAGGGCTTGCTCTTCCCCATCATCTATGGTGCTCCATGGAGTTGGGTTGGAGTTGGCTCTGAGGAGCCATCTTGCCACCTCTCCCTACCTTCTTTCTAATCTCAATATTCATAGCTGGAGGATCCAAGATCCTATGGTAGCCTCTTGCTCTCCTATGCCATTTCTGAAACTCCAGTTCCTTCCTTCTCCTCTGGGTATGCTGAGAGATTGATGACCTGTAGGGTGGCTACTTTGTCCTTAGAAGCTGGCTTACTGGAGGAGCTCACCCAGCCAGAGCCTATCTCTGTGTACCTTGCATAGTTTCTAGAACATAAAAGAAGCCAGGGGGAGGGTGGGGAGGACCTCAATTGCATTTTATTTTATATTATCTCATATCTGGAACCTAGACTCAGGTACAACATAGTACCTTGTTCTAACTTCTTCTAAACCAGGCCTGTCTGATATCTCCCTGGGGTTTCTGGAATCCTCCAGGGGGGGAAAAAAACTAATATGGGCCCCAGCTCAATGAATGTATGGTTAACCAATTAGTGGGTTTTCTGTTTCTACTGTTCATGCCATTTTGTTCCCCACTAATGCCACATGAAAATCCTGGAGGGCCCTGACCAATGTCTTTTCCAGCCCTTCCAAGATGTGAATGTTAGAAAAATGACCCCTCAGTGGGAGGAAATAAAGAGGTCACCTTGACCTTGACCTTGCCTCTGAGAATCCCCACAGCTCTCCTTTCTTGAAAGGGTCCTGGGGTGGGCCCCTCATCAACTCCCCTCATTGGGAGACCAGGAGCTTCTCCTAGTGTCTTATCCAAGTCCTACTGCTGGTGCTCTGAAGTAGGGAGAATGACTCTACATCTAGATTCAGTCCCTCCCGCTCCAACTTTCTGCAATTTCCAGGGCCCCCTTAACTACTCTGGGTCTCTCTTCTTCCTCTGTGTTGTATTTATCTTTTTCTTGGAAACTGCCAAGCATTTGGGGGAGGCAGTGTGGGCAGAAATGACCACAGAGCTAGAGGGAATGTTTAAGGAATCCAACAACCATTCAACACAGATTTATTGAGCATCTGTCATGTTCTGAGAGCTATGCAAGGCACACAAAGATGGGCTCTGGCTGTGTGAGCCCCTCCAGTAAGCCACCTTCCGAGGACAGAGCAGCCACCCTGCAGGTCAGTTCCAATGATCGCCTATCTTTGGGCAATTTATTCCAGTCTGTCTAATGGGTAGCATGGCGATTTGGGTAAAGGACCTACCCACTTACTGAACAGCAAACGCTTTAAGGCGAGAAGGGTCCAGACAAGTGTTCTGCATTTGCTTGTTGAATTAAATTGAACTAAAACAGAATTCATGCCCTGTTCTTTATTATCTCTTGGGTGGTGGAGAGCAAAGATAAAATGGAATAGAATAGTGAACATGCACAATACTGCTGGAGAATCCTCTATCAAATGCAAACACACACGCGCTCCTCATATATACACATGCACATATGTACATAAGCATGCTTGTGCGTGCACACACGCGCTCACACACACACACACACAGAGGAGACTCTTGGCTCCCTGTCGCTTGCCTGAAAACCCAGGCTTCAAGAGACAATTAAATATTGATATCTTTACATCTCAGTATTTTCTTTTCAAATCCAAACAGCCCCAACAGGAGCCATCCCAGGCACTTATTTAACTCCTTAAAAACGTCCACAAGGGGTTTTATTTAAAAGTGAAGTTGTTAAGAGCAGAGATAATGCAACAGGCTGTGGGGTGAGAATGGGCTAACTCCCCTGAAATGAGCCTGCAGGAAGCCCCAGTACACTCTCTTTGACTCAGCCAGGGATCCAGCTCTCCCGGAGCTGGGACCCAGCATCTCCGACCACACCCGCCTCATGGTCTGAGGACAAAGGGATGCTCTCTCGCTAGCTCTCCCCAACAGGCCTTCAAATGCCCTGCAATCAGAGGCTTGGCAGAGTTATGCAAATTGCCTTTGCATAATGATGTCCTCACTGAATCGATTAACCCAGCGGGGGTACCGGACAGGAGCAAGCAGGTGCTGGCTGCCAGGTCCTTAGCTCTCTGCCCCAGCACGGAGTGGTGACATTGCTTCTAGACTAGGCTCCTAATGGCCTTCTCACTGTACCACCTTCCCCACCTGCCACCAGGTTTCTATCATATGCACTCTACTGCCTCTTCTCTAGCAATCTGTCTCTAGCAGACTTGTGGGTCTCCAAGGTCAGGGTTGTGAGGGAAAGGAACAAAGTCCTTCCCCGGAGCTGTCTGATGCATGTATATTGTCTGCCTGAGTAGGTGAGGGAGCTTTCAAATGGGCCTAATAGTACCCCTGGAGTCACGGGCATATGTGTTCATGTCTGATTCCCCATCTGTGGGCAGGACTTACATCCTTGAATTCTCCACAAAACCCAGTCTAGGGCCTTCAACAGACTAAGTGTTCCCCAAATGAATATTTCTTGGAGAGAATGGAATTCCAGAATTATAGGGGTGGGAAAGCATCTCTAAAATGATTCAAGCAGTCAACGGCATATTCTGATTAGGATGCATGTGCCAGGCACTGTGTAAACACTGGCATAGGGATTCTAGCCTAGCTTCCAGGAGTTCCTGGAAATTAGAGGCGAATTATGTTCACATGATGTTCTACAGGGAGAGGGCCCATGGCTTTCACCAGCATCTTCATGAGGTCATGATCCCTTCTTTAAAAAATTGTTAACGACTGCTAGTCCATGGGAAAGACGGACACAAAAACTAATCATCATAGCAGTGTGATAAGCCCTGGAACCAAGAGGAGCACAGGATAGTTTGAGGACATAGAAGAAGGGCCAGCATGCAGAGGACAGAGCCCTGAAGCCAGCATCAAAACCTTCTAAGATAGATCTTATGAGTCCCATTTCACTAATGAGGAAAAGGAGGCTCAGAGAGGTTAGGCTACTTGCCCAAGGTCACACATCAGTAGAGTTACAATTGAAAGCTAAGTCTATCTGATCCCAAGCTCAATGCTGTCTCGCCCCCTCACCTCCCGGGAGCTGCCTTGGCATTTGAGAGCCCAGCCCCTTCATGTTCCCCCAGGCACTGGGGGACAGAGGAGTGGAACCCCTACAATGGCTGTCCAAATTCTGAACAAACATGGAGCGGGCTTGGCTGCTAGACCTGGCGGGGGCGGGAGGGGGGGGGGCGCCCCAGTGCACACATCTTTGCATGCTTCAGCGGACTTCGTGGAGTCTATTTACCACATCTAAGACCAATTTCCTTCCCTTCAGTTGCTTTGAAGATAATTGAAGGTACTTGCATTGTCTGCCTGGGAATGTAAAAAGCTAGCTAATGCTGCAATCGATGCTTCCTGCTTAATGCTGCGCTCCTCCCGCCCGCCCCCAGCAGCCGCTAACGCAGCCTTCAATGACGGCTTCTGCAGATCTTCCCAGCCGGCTACTTTGTTAATCAGAAAGGGGCTGGGGGCTGCGGGGGCCCTCAGGATAATGGCAGGCAGATTGAGTTGTTAAGCCTGAATGAAATATTTAGTAGCACCATTTGCAGGACTGGGCTGGTCGGAACAGTACTCTCAGCCCTGCGAGGGGATGGGGGTGGGGGAGGGTGCCCAACTTGAGCTCCCCAAGCTAGGGGCACTGATTAGCCTGTTCCAGCCTGCAGAGAGGAAGGGGCCGCAGCCACAGCTCAGGCTAAGAAAATGCTGCAGAGAGGAGGGAGGAGAAGCCCAGCCAGGACTTGACCTCCTGGCTGGCACCGTTCCCAGGGCAGACCGGGGACTGTCTCTGGAGGGCAGGATGCCAAGCTCTGCAAAACCTGTACCTGTAGCCCATAGGAGAGCGTGAAGCAGGCGTGCCCAGCACCACAGAAAGTGCTCCTTTCCTACATCCGTCCATACCTCCCCTAGGTCCTGATGCTATAGGCTGGGGCCTGGCTTGCCATGGGAAGTTGAACCAAAACTTGAGGGTCTAGGTGAAGTTTGAGGTTATAAGAGGGGGAAATAGAAATTATGGCATTCTCCCTGATCCCCTCCTGCACTGCTCTGGGAATGGTGTTTTATTCCTATGTACTTCGTGTCACACCACCCTGATTT
Organism: Mellivora capensis; assembly: GCA_004024625.1. Taxonomy (NCBI): domain Eukaryota; kingdom Metazoa; phylum Chordata; class Mammalia; order Carnivora; family Mustelidae; genus Mellivora; species Mellivora capensis. The sequence continues at coordinate 872 of PISX010028688.1, read as the reverse complement.
CCTCATTTCGGAAATCATGGCATCTCAGCATTTGCTGGGACTTTGTAGATCACGTGTTCATTCAACATTTATTGAGTTCCTCACGTACTGTGATCAGACACAACATAGAGTAGGCCATCTAGCCCATCCCACATCCAGTATTTTATTTTATTTTATTTTATTTTATTTTATTTTATTTTATCTTATTTTATTTTATTTTTTGGCAGTGCAATCATAAAATAGCATTTTTTTAAATTTATTTTTTTTATTATTTTTAAAAATTTTTAAATTTTTTATAAACATATAATGTATTTTTATCCCCAGGGGTACATGTCTGTGAATCGCCAGGTTTACACACTTCACAGCACTAACCATAGCACATACCCTCCCCAATGCCCATTACCCCACCCCGCTCTCCCGACCCCCCGACCCCCAGCAACCCTCAGTTTGTTTTGTGAGATTGAGTCACTTATGGTTTGTCTCCCTCCCGATCCCATCTTGTTTCTTTTCTTCTTTTCCTACCCCCCCAACCCCCCATGTTGCATCTCCACTTCCTCATATCAGGGACATCATATGATAGTTGTCTTTCTCTGATTGACTTATTTCACTAAGCATGATACCCTCTAGTTCCATCCACATCATTGCAAATGGCAAGATTTCATTTCTTTTGATGGCTGCATAGTATTCCGTTGTATATATATACCACATCTTCTTTATCCATTCATCTGTTGATGGACATCTAGGTTCTTTCCATAGTTTGGCTATTGTAGACATTGCTGCTATAAACATTCGGGTGCACGTGCCCCTTTGGATCACTACGTTTGTATCTTTAGGGTAAATACCCAGTAGTGCAATTGCTGGGTCATAGGGTAGTTCTATTTTCAACTTTTTGA
>PISX010028687.1:0-21197 GCA_004024625.1 Mellivora capensis | reverse complement strand
CCTCGGCCCAGGCTGCGGAGCTGCCCCTGCCGCGTCTGAAGCGGTCCGCGCCGTCCTGCTGAGTCGCCGTGAAAACACGGAGGATGACGCATGTGCCCACGTGCATGGGCCCCGACAACGGCCCCAGCGACAGGACCCTACGGCCATGCCCCTCGGGCTGGAGCCCTCTGTGCCCCTTAAACCATCCGCGTGGTGCGCATGGGGGCGTCTCGGGGGCGGTTCCGGAAGGAGAAAACGGGCCGGGACCGGGGAAGTGTCTCTGTCCGGGCGGCGGGCGCCGGCAGCGTTTCCTCACCTGGGGTTCCGTGGGGTTCCGCGGGACGGCGTCGCTGTTCGGGGTGACACGCCCCGAAGCAGCCCGTGCGACGCGGCAGACGTGGCTCGGAAGCGACCGCGGGGGGTCTGCGTGCGGGGATGTCGCGTGTCTGTGCGGCGGCGACAGGGTCCCGCAGATCCGAGGTCACCGCAGAGGACGCGCCGCGTCCCGACACCCCCGCGGCTCCAGGTCACCGGAGCAGAGACGCCGTTGGGTTCCGGGAGGGAGGCCGAGCCCCGGCCCAGGTCCCCCGCGTGGTTCCCCCCCCCACTCGCCCTTGAGGAGGCCGCGGCCACCCGAGACTCGCGGGAGGACAGAGTCTCGGGCGCGGCAGACGCGGCGGGACTCGGGGTCCCAGGTCCCCGCGGCTCCGCGGCGAGAACCTCCGCCCCCCGGCCCCCGCCTTCCTCCGCGGACGCGCCCTCCCGGCAGCCCTCCCGGCTTCCCCCGCCGCGTCCGGGCCCTGCCGAGCCGGGGACAGGCCGGTCCTCCGACGCCGCGCGCCGCGGACGACGGACACGGAGGGGGACGCGCGGGGCTCCGGGGAGAACCGCCGGGAAACGCCCGCCGGCCCCGCCGCCGCCCGCAGAGCCCGCGCCGTCGCCCCCGGACGCCCGGACTCCGGCCGGCCCCGCGGCGGGTGTGGACGGGGAAGGACGCGCGGGGCCGAGGCGGGCCGGGCGGGGGGAGCGCGAGCCGCGAGGGGGCGGCCGCGGCCGGACCGTCTGCGGAGCCGCAGGAGCCCAGTCCGGGGCGCGTCCCAGCCCGGAGAGCAGGGACCCCACAGCCCCGCGCCAGCCCCGCGGAGGCCGCCGGCCGCACACAAAGCCGCGGAGGCCGCACGGTCTACACCGCGCGCCCTTCCTCCGCGGGGCCCTGCGAGCGCGCGCCCTCGGCAGTCCCCGCTCCGGCGGCTTCTGCTCACCTGAGGGGGCCGGACTCCTGTCCGCGTGGCCGCGGCCCCCACAGCGGGTCCTGTCGGCGTGGACGCGGCCCCCACAGCGGGTCCTGTCGGCGTGGACGCGACCCCACAGCGGGTCCTGTCGGCGTGGACGCGGCCCCACGTCCTCCACAGCGGGTCCTGAGGTGGCCAGACTCACCCTACATTCTCCGGAAGCTCCCACAGCGGTCCTGAGGAGCCCGGGCTCCTGACTGTGGGGAGGCCCCGCATCCTCCCGAAGCCTGGGCGTCCGCCCAGAGGGTCCTGAGGCCGTGGAACACCTGTCAGCGCCGGGGAGAAAGCGGCCTGAGTGCACAGGCGCAGCGAGGGTCGTGGAGCGGGACTCCGAGCCCCCTGCGGGCGGTGGGGGCGGTGCAGGGGGCGGTGCAGGGGGCGGTGCGCTCAGTTCAGGGGAGGAACCTGTCCCTTCTGGGGTCCGACTGAATCCACTACATTTTGGAAATTCAAACTTAAATGGAGTCCAATTATCCCCTGACTTCTCTATAGGACAATTAATTAGAAACCATACGGAGTTAAGTGAAATGCAGGCACAAGCATTATGACTTACACCAAAATTCATTCAAAATTGTAGATAAATTTCAAATGTAAACCTATCAAAATAGCAAAAAGAAAACATAAAAGAAAATCCACATGACCGTGGATTCGGTGATGATTTTTTAAATTTTTTATTAACATATAATGGGCGCCTGGGTGGCTCCGTGGGCTAAGCCTCTGCCTTCAGCTCAGGTCATGGTCCAGGGTCCTGGGATCGAGCCCCACATCGGTTCTCTGCTCAGCGGGGAGCCTGCTTCCTCCTCTCTCTCCGCCTGCCTCTCTGCCTACCTGTGATCTCTATCTGTCAAATAAATAAATTTTTAAAGATCCCATTTTAAAAAGAACATATAATGTATTGTTTGTTTCAGGGTTACAGGTCTGTGACTCATCAGGCTTACACACTTCACAGCGCTCACCATAGCACATACCCTCCCCAATGTCCATAACCCAACCACCCTATCCCTCCCCCACCACCCCAGCAACCCTCAGTTTGTTTCCTGAGATTAAGAGTCTCTTATGGTTTGTCTGCCTCCTTGGTCCCATCTTGTTTCATTTTTCCCTCCCTTCCCCCCATGACCCCCCCGCCCTGCTTCTCAAATTCCTCATATCAGAGAGGTCATATAATTGTCTTTCTCTGATTAACTTATTTCACTTAGGATAGTACCCTCTTGTTCCATCCACATCATTGCACATGGCAAGATTTCAGGTTTTTATGATGGCTGCATAATATTCCATTGTAGTGCTCAACATCACTCGGCATCAGGGAAATACAGATCAAAACCACAGTGAGATCCCACCTCACGCCAGTCAGAATGGCTAAAATGAACAAGTCAGGAAATGACAGGTGTTGGCGAGGATGCGGAGAAAGGGGAACCCTCCTACACTGCTGGTGGGAAAGCAAGCTGGTGAAGCTGCTCCGGAAAACAGTATGGAGAGTCCTCAAAAAGTTGAAAATAGAGCTACCCTATGACCCAGCAATTGCACTACTGGGTATTTACCCCAAAGATACAAATATAGTGAGCCTAAGGGGCACATGCACCCCAATGTTTTTAGCAGCAATGTCTACAATAGCCAAACTATGGAAAGAGCCTAGATGTCCATCAACAGATGAATAGATAAAGAAGATGTGGTATATATATATATATATATATATATATATATATATATATGGAATACTATGCACCCATCGAAAAATGAAATCTTGCCATTTGCAATGACGTGGATGAAACTGGAGGGTACTGCACTAAGCAAAATAAATCAATCAGAGAAAGACAATTATCATAGAATACCACTGATATGAGGAATTTGAGAAACAAAAAGGATCATAGGAGAAGGGAGGGAAAATGAAACAAGACAAAACCAGAGAGGGAAACAAACCATAACAGACTCTTAATCTCAGGAAACAGACTGAGGGTTGCTGGTGTGGAGGGAGGTAGGAGGGATGGGGTGGCTGGGTGATGGACATTGGGGAGGGTATGTGCTGTGGTGAGTGCTGTGAATTGTGTAAGACTGATGAATCACAAACCTGCACCCCTGAAACAAATAATATATTGTATGTTAATAAAAGATGAAATTTAAAAAATAAAATAAATTAGTGAATCCTTTTCTAGTAATTTTTTTCAATCCCCTCTCTGCCTTTAAAATCCTTCCCTTCCTGCAGCTCAAAGGGGCCCTCTTCTTTTTGCTAAATCAGCTGTTGCCTATTTCATGAATTATTCAATGAAGCCAATGGGATTGGGATTTTTTTAATTATTTGGTTGAATTTTTTAAAATATTTTATCTATTTATTTGATAGAGAGAGAGAGAGAGTGAGAGAGGGAACACAAGCAAGGGGAGTGTAAGAGGGAGAAACAGGCTTCCCACTGAGCAGGGAGCCCATGTGGGCTCGATCCCTGAGCCAAAGGCAGACGCTTAACGGCTGAGACACCCAGGTGACCCTGGTTGCATTTTTATTAACAAATTACATATTTTTTTTAAATAGACCTCTCGGGGCACCTGGGTGGCTCAGTGGATTAAAGCCTTCAGCTCAGGTCATGATCCCAGGGTCCTGGGATCAAGCCCCGTATCTGGCTCTCTGCTCAGCGGGGAGCCTGCTTCCCTTCCTCTCTCTGCCTGACTCTCTGCCTACGTGTGACCTGTGATCTGTCAAATAAATAAATAAAATCTTTAAAAAAATAAAATAAAATAGACTTCTCCCATAAGAATTCCAAATAATAGATGTAGATACTCAACCCTTCATCAAGGAAATGGAACTAACTCCCCTCTCCTAAAGTCTGGGCTCAGAGCAGTGTCTTCCTGCTCATGGGAAAGAGTATCTTCATGGTGGGGAAGCCTGACCAACAATGCCTCCGCCAGGTGACCATTAACACGGACAGTGATAAGTGTTCCCTTGTTATAAAGTAATGATAAAGCGATTTACCTCCCTGATCTGCCTCCTCAAAACCCATAACCCCAGTCTAATCATGAGGAAACCGGGTAAATCCCAATGTGGGACTTTCTACAAAATGCCTGAAAAGTCCTCCTCAACACTGCCAAGGTCATTGAAACAAAGCAAGTCTGAGAAGCTGTCGCAGCCAAGAAGAACCTAAAGAGACATGATGGGCACATGTCACGTGCTGCCCTGAATGGGATCCTGGAGCAAGAAAGGTAGAACAGGGGAACCTGAATAAAATACGGACCTTAGCTAAAAATAACATATCAATATTTGTTAATTAATTGTGACAATTTTGTAGAAACCTAGAAAAAGAGGAGAAATTGGGGACACCTGGGTGGTTCAGTCAGTTAAACATTTGCCTTTGGCTCAGGTCATGATCCCAGGGTCCTGGGTTTGAGCCCCACATCGGGCTCTCTGCTCAGCAGGAGACTGCTTCTCCCTCTCCCTGCCACTCCCCCTGCTTGTGCTCGCTCACTTGCTTTCTCTCTCTCTCTCTCTCTGTCAATTAAATAAATAAAATCTTTAAGAAAAAAAAAGAGGAGAAATTAAAGGTCTTCCAACTGCTGAAAAAGCAACTTTGCTGTTGGTGGGAAACTCAAGGTTTGTGCCTTGGGCATTGGGTCTTTGTGTCTCAGAGAAGGAAAGGCACATAGACCTCACTGTGTCCCTGGGAGGAGGGAGCCCAGGAGTCACATACTAATCACACCATTAATTACCCAACCCCAAAAAACACACTGGCTTATTTTCCAATCTCTTCTCTCTCCTCTACAAAGAGCAGAGACCAAAGGTGTGCATGGTAAGGAAATTATTGCTCAGTGAAGCAGTGGGAGGCTCAAGGATTATTCCACAACAAAGAAGCCGCATGTGGCAGGGTTTCTGGGTCATGCATGCGGCTCCCCAAGACTGCCCACTGGGAGACACGGTTGCTCCTATATCCTTGATTTTTAACAAGTATGTATATCAAAGGGTTACATTCTAACCAGAGGCCGAAGGACTGTAGGGCCAGTGTGCTATATGGCTGTTGAGGCCAGGCCCCCATTCTATGTTGGGGGGTTATGACCTCTCGCGGCAGGCAGCATCTGTGAGGGAAGAGGCGCTTATCTCAACCACACAGATGCTGGGAATGGAAACATCCCAAGGGACTGTCTATACTGCCCATGGACCTGTTAAATCACAAGGAGGACAGTCACCTCAGTAGTTGGCCATGGGGGTTGTCAAGACCACGGATGGCCTACGCCAGAGGACAAGAGATGCCTGCCAGGATGGTCAGAGACCAAGAGCTGTCCTATCTACTGACTGACCACTTGAAAGGGATGAAGGATCCAGCCAGCACCAGAAGGGCCTCACCAGCCTAAAAGAAGGCGGCCATTGCACCCAGTCCTATATAAATCCACACGTGCTACTGACTGCCCTCGTGGGTCAGGACTGTGCTGGAACCTGGGGCTGCCCAGGCAGAGTGGGGCCAGCAACAACCAGGAGAGAGCATGGAAGGACCTTGCACAAGCTCTAAGGCCCTGCACAACCTTTGACTGGGCTTGAGTTGTATTTGAAATAGTCAGTGACCAGGAAGACATTTTGTTCTTAGAGACCAGGACTTAGGGGCAGAAAACCAACACTCTAGCTCAACTCCTTGATGCTTGGGTGACCCTGGGAAAGTCTTGTCCATCCCAGAGGGCCAGAGAGATAAAAGAAGGGGAAGAAAGCCTGTTACGCTTCTACCTAACCCCGAGCCTGACCCTGACCCTGATCTTGACTCAGAAATAGACCCTGGCCCAGTCACTGACCCTAACCTAGACCCCTGACCCTGATCTCAAGTCTGGCCCTGACCACAACCCATGACCCTAACCCTAAACACCTAACGCTAACCCTAACCATAACCCCAAGGAGAGAGATGAAACAGCTCTATTTACTATCACAAAAGTTATGAAAGATCTAAATATCAAGTTTTTATAGGATTGTCACAGAGGCAAGTAATCACACAGAGAAAGAATTTCCCTTTGTGCAATATTTTTCTTGTGAAAGGCCTTCTTTGTAAGGCTCTTTTGAATACTGTTCAAACTGCATGATTAAAACAAATAGTAGTAACACAGAAATCACCTATCGCTGTACCCTTTGTATATACATATATGAGGGTTGGCATGGGTGTGGGCAGGTGGAAGGCACTGCTGGGGCATGGAGACCAGTGACACATTCTTCTGGACTGCAGTCTGTCGGCACTTGGTGTCATCAAACACACATATCCCACAGCATGGCCCTCCCGCCCCAGGCAGTTTGGGGGCTGTCGGAGGGCGGCTGGGAGGGAGCTCATTGCAGCTCTGTGGGTGGGTGTTAGGAGCACCCTCTGGTGTATGACGGGGGTGATGGTACAATGAACAGGGATTGATTCCAGAAGAGTCCTAAGCTAGGGGTGCAAGCACAGATCTAAAGCCAGATAATACGTACGTACAGGAGAGGCACACGTGCGCAAACCTCACTGCGTGGCATGCCAAGGCACAGGCATAACCAGAGGCACATTGACTCAGGTGTCCAAGAGGCTTGGCGGAATGTTAGGGAGGGTAGGAAATGGAGTAGGAAATAGAATGAAAACCAGGCAGGAGGATGGCCTATTCAAAGAATTGTGAAAGAAAGGGGAGGAGATTCGACGGTCTTAATACCCACAGTTCAAGCTTCTCCTGAGAGAAACCAGAAGATCCCACAGCACTGGGTCCAGGTGCCTTGCAGCCACAACCCACTGGCCCATGGAGCCACATCTGCTGTCCAGTCTAGCTGTGCCACCCACAGCTCCCTTCATTCCACACCACAATTCCGTCTCTGCCAACCGCTGAGGTTGCTGCTGCTTGAGGACGTGAGTTTGAGGGTCTTGTTTATTTGCTTTATTGAAGTGTACTTGACACACAATGTCACACTGGTTTCCGGTGGACCACGTAGAGATTGGACAACTGTCTGTTACACTGGGCTCCCCACAAGGGGGCTCCCATCTGAGGGCATGAGTTTTGATGCCAAGGACCAAACAACGTGGTCAGATGGCAGGATCAACAGGTGCATTCTGGCCGCAGAGGGAGCCGCTTCTTGTCACTGGTTCTGGGGCAAGACCAGGTGGAAGCTGGGCCATTCTTGGCACCTGGAAGCACTTTTGGGTGGTTCACAGATGACATAGGTGTGGAGAGTGAGGCGACTGGAAATGGAGAACAAGATCTGCATTTCATTCTTAATGAGCTGAGGAGGTGCTGATCCTGCTGGCAAAGACAAGGCATACTGACACAGTATCTCCCAGTGTGAAGACTTTGAGTGCCATCTAGGATGTGTTAAGTTTTAAATGCCCTTTAAGGACTCTCACAGCACTGGGAATTCTGCTGTAGAAAGAGCCAATTGGACAGTTGTTGTTTGTTTGTTTTTTCTGAAGCCAAGAGAGGTGTTTAACTCTCTTTGTGGTGAGAGCTATTTGGGACTTCCAAACCCCACCGTGCCATGATGCAGTCCCTGACCACTTAAGCCCAGCTTAGGACATCCATACTTATACGGAAAAACAACTGGCCCATATTGTCCTGCATTTCCAGGACTGGAGCCTCCTGGGGGACCACAACCTTCCAAGTGCAAAGGGGGCCTTTGCTTGCTGCAGCACACCCTGGGGGCCCAAAGTACACAATGACACATGGCATAAGGAGGACAAATGTACCGGGAGGATGCTGTCATCTGTGTGAACCAATACGGCCCTTTTCAGGGCAGAGGTGGAGAACATTTAGTCAAGGGATGTGGACCCCAAGCATGTCAAAGATGCTGGAGGGTAGTGCTGCCCAGCGGAGCCCTCAACACCCCCATGCAAGATCTTCTTAGGCCAGGACATCGTGAACTTCTAAGAGCATTGGACAGTTTGCACAAAAAAAGAAACATTTCCCCACCAAGAACCTGAGCAGCAGCCACTAGCTATGAGGTAGGGAAGCTCAGAGATGTGGTTGAGAGAGACTTCTGCCATTTCCAGAAGAAGGGTCACAAGAGAAAGTGTGTTACTGAGTCCAGTCTGGGACCCAAACAGCTTGAGATGATATCTGAGTGCAGGGTCTACTAGTGATGGGGCAGACGGCTGGGATCTCCAAGGAGAGTCCCAGCTGGAGGTATACCAAGATAGCACAGAGAGACCAACTGAGGCCTCAGTTATGACCGAGGCCATCCAGAGGGAGGATGCAGGAACACAGCAGGGCACCTACTGTGGGACACAAACATGACTGACAGGCAAAGAGAGAGAAGGGCCTCCGAAAAGCAGCGGCCAGAGAGTAAACTGAAGGCCTAAGGGGGGAAGACGTTTCAGGAAGCAACTGGCAGTCTTGTGATCAAAGGTGAAATCCAAGTGGCTGGTGGAAGAAACATTCAACTTATATCAGAAACGAAGGGCTGATCTTTCTAATATGTAAAGAGCTTTTAAGAACCCAGAAAGGTTACCTGGTGGCACAGTTGGTTCAGTGTCTGACTCTTGCTTTTGGGTCCTGATCTCAGGTCCCAGCCGTCTGTCGGGCTCCACACTCAACGCGAGTCTGCTTAAGACACTCTCTTCCTCCCCTTCTGCCCCCACTCCCAACACGCATGTGTTTTCTCTCCCTCTCTCTCTCTCTCAAATAAATAAATAAATATTTTTAAAAATCAAGAAGAGCCGCTGCAGGCCACTCCAGCTGGTGCTTTGCTCGGCCACCTCCGAGCATTTGGCCAACAGGCTCTGGGAGCACCCACCTGAATGCCCCAGGAGCCGGCGGTTGGTGGCCCTCACCAGGGACCCTCCAAAGGGTCCAGGGGGACAAAAGTGGCTCTAAATCCAGCACAGAAACATTGAAGCCAGTTAAAGGATTTACTATGAGGCACAAAAGCAGATGGTGCCAAATGGCGAGCCATAGCTGGTCTGCATTCCGTGAGTGGGGCAGGATTTCCTTCTCCCACCGCTGCTGGGGTGGTGATTTGTCAAATTCAGTGTGGACTGGACTACACGGAAGGCATTAGGCAGCAAACGCGGGTCCCGGAGAAGTTAAAGGCGGCACCACCAAACGCTGACGTGAAGCAAAGCTTCCAAGAAGGAGTCCCAAATGCCAGCGCCATTATGCAGGCTCCAGAAAGGACTGTCGCAGCAGGAAGTAATGAAGACACTCCATTTCCTAGACCAGCAGATCTTGAGCTTGTTCAGTCAACTCCCTTTAGCCCTCTGGCACTAAAAACACCACCTCGTGTACTTACACTAAGCGAAAGACCACTGGATTTTCTGGATTTAGAAAGACCGCCTCTGACCCCTCAAGAAGAAGAAACCCTTACGTTGGCAGGCTAAAAAGAGAGCCCTCTAGGACCGAGCGTGCTGTTCCCCAAAACAGACAGCGGCTCCGAGCGGCCTGCAGGCACCGCACGCCACTTACAGATGCAACAACTTGGGGATGCAGCTTCGTTAGGACGACAGGTAATCAAATTAAATAGACGCCTACAACTTCTAGCAGAGGAGAACAAAGAGCACGCTGCAAGAGATACGGTCGTGTGTTCAACTACTCTAATGTTCTGGCTGCTTAGTAGCCAGTTCTCCAGAATAGGGTCTCAATAGCAGGAAATACAGAAAAATTTGCAAAAAAAAAAAAAAAAAATCAAGAAGAAAAAATGCTTTAAAAAAAAAAACCATAGGGTGCCTGAGAGGCTCAGTGGGTTGGTGCCTGAGAGGCTCAGTGGGTTAAAGCCTCTGCCTTCAGCTCAGGTCATGATCTCAGGGTCCTGGGATCGACCCCTGCATCGGGCTCTCTGCTCAGCTCTCCCTCTGCCTGCCTCTCTGCCTGCTTGTGATCTCTCTCTCTCTCTCTGTCAAATAAATAAATAAAATCTTTAAAAAAAAAAAAAATCGGGCGCCTGGGTGGCTGTGAAGCCTCTGCCTTCGGCTCAGGTCATGATCTCAGAGTCCTGGGATCAAGCCCCACATGGGACGCCCTGCTCAGCGGGGAGACTGTTTCTCCCTCCGCCTGCTGCTCCCCCTGCTTGTGCTCTCTCTCTCTCTCTCTCTCTCTCAAATAAACAAATAAAATATTTTTTAAACACATAAAAATAGACAAAATACATGAACAGACTTATTCACAGAAAAGACAGTGCAAATAGCCCTTGAACATTTAACAAGACACTCAATTTCACTCACAAAAAGATAAATGCAAATTGCATCACACTGAGGCCTCATGACTTATTTCTCACTCACCAAACTGACAAAAAAACCAAAATGTTGACCGAATCCATGGGTGACGCTATGGAAGAACAGGCCCTCTGTGCATGTCAGCAATGCACAACAGTAGGCGATCAAACTGGCTGCATCCCGCAGACACATATGCCTTTGACAACCCCACTACTAGGAATCTAACCTGAAGATTTGCCTCCACAAGTAAAAAATAACATATGCATTAGCTTCTCACTTGGAGCAGTATTTATTTGTAAAGGCAAGATGTTAGAAACAAGCCAAATGACTATCAGTAGGAACTGGTCGAGTATGTAACTACGTCCACACACCACAGTAAGAAAGAGATGTGTCCCTGTGTGGGAAGGTGAAGGGGTCTCCGAGGTATGAGCAAGCACAGAGCAGGCCACATGGCATGCCAGCTTCTCTGAGAACAGGGGAGTGAATGAGAAGATGAGTGAATAAGAAGTTTTTTTTTTAATTTATTTATTTGTCAGAGAGAGAGAGAGAGCACAGGCAGACAGAGTGGCAGGCAGAGGCAGAGGGAGAAGCAGGCTCCCCGCCGAGCAAGGAGCCCGATGTGGGGCTCGATCCCAGGACTCTGGGATCATGACCTGAGCCGAAGGCAGCCGCTTAACCAACTGAGCCACCCAGGCGTCCCAGAAGATTTTTTTTTAAGTTTATAAAGCTTTATTAAACATTTCAAACAGCTGTGCAATGAACACACCAAAAACAAAAGCTCCGGAATAGCAGTCCACATGTTCCCCAAGTGTGGCCTCACAGTCCCATTCCCTAGAAGGACTGCCTCCAGTTCTGTTCTCTGCCTGGCCCACTGCCCTTCCCGCTCAGGGAAGAGAAAGATGGATGATTGAGACTGGACGGACAACCATGCTGGTCCCCAGTGGGCAGGGGCCAGGAGAAAGTCTTGTTTGCCAACACTTGTTACTGAAGCACAGAAAAAGCAAAAAGCAAGTGACAGTCACAAAGTCTTCCTGTGTATTCTTCATAAGGTACAGTCTATATGCGCAGGACTGAAGGAGCTCCTGGCACAAGGACGATGGCCACTGCTCCCCTCTGTCTTATCTGAACCATCTCGCATCTACCAACGCGTAGACATTTTCTTCCAAAATAAGAGTACACCAGCATTGTGTGTGGAGGGCAAGTAGAACAGTGCAGAGACTTGGATGGAAGCAAGACACCCATGAACTCATCTTTTCTTTGAGCCATGTAAGCAACTACAACACATGCACATGGCATTTCCAGGTTGCTCCCTCTGAGTGTCTTGAGTTCTTGGGTGTCTGCCCCTGGGTAGAAATGCATGGGGAAGATAGGAGTGCAGCACCTGCCACTCCAGGCTCCCAGTTGCTCTAAGTGCTTACTGCAGCCAGGCCTTGTCCAGGGCCCTGTAGCTGCATTATTTACTGTAATCGTCACACAATCCTGCAAACCAAATATGGCCAATCCCAGTTCCTCCTCAGGTGAACAAGATGAGGCTCAGAGAGGTTAGCTGACTTGCCTGAAGCCACACGTCTCCCATATAGCAAAGCTAGATTCTTGCCTAGGTGGGGCTCCTGTCCTTGCTGCTTTCCTAGCCAGAGCCTTCTACCTGCTGACTTGCCCTTTGGCTCAGCCACAGGCTACTTCTCCATCTCACTCACCCCCCCAGTGACCTCATTCAGCCTAGTAGCTTCAAAAGCTTTTATATCCCGATGACTCCCAGATTCGTCCCTACAGACTGTACTTTCCCCAAATTCCAGTCTCATATGCAAATACCTACTCAACATTTCTACAGAGTGTCCAATAGGCTTCCTGAGTATAACATACCCAAACCTCAGCTCCTGATGCTTCCTAACGGCCAGCTTTCCCAGGCCTCCTGAGCTCAGGAGATGACACCGCTGTCTTCCTGGTTGTTCAGGCCAAAGCTCTTATGTCACGCCCTTCACCCAGCTTCTCGGCACAATGTGTGGGCTCCACCTGGACACTGGCTCCAGAACGTGACTACTTTTCATGAGCCCCATTGTTAATGTTACTGGTGGGAGAGTCTGGGTTGTGTGAATGGAGGATTTGGTTCTTGGATCCCCCAGGAAAGATTTACATGAGGATCCACGCTCAAATAAAGACAGCCAGAGGAAGGGAACAAGCACAAAGCAGTTTATTAAAGACAGAACACTCTCTGGGGCACTGGGTGGCTCAGTGGGTTAAGCATCTGCCTTCGGCTCTGATCATGATCCTAAGGTCCTGGGATGGAGGCCCCCATTGGGCTCCCTGCTCAGCGGGGAGTCTGCTTCTCCCTCTTCCTCTCCCTCAGTGTTCTCTCTCTCTCTCTCTCTCTCTTGTTCTCTCTCTCAAAGAAATAAACAAAATCTTTTAAAAAAAAGAAAAAAGAAAAAAGGCCAGACACTCTCAAGAAGGGAGGCCGGCAGGCAGAGAGGTGGCAACCACAGTGGGTTAGGGATGTCTTTTCTGCGTATGTTTACAGAGGCTACAGGTCATAGCCAGGGCGGTTTCTGACTGAGGGTGTTTCCAATCACCCAAGGGACTCCTACTGGTTGGGAGGGGGAGTTTTTGGCCCTACAGGTTCTTGCTGGAGCTGTCAGGGCTATATCTTTCCCCACAGGGGAGGTAGAAACCGCAATGTAAATATATTATAATGAAGCTATAGGTTACCCTGGGGCAAAGGCTGAAGAGGAGAGTACATGTTCTGCTGTGGCTCTTGGCCTGTCAAAACCCCGGGGTGTTGGAAGCCACAAAGTCAGGATGTTGTGCCCTCAGTCTTCTAATGTCTCACCTACTTATGCCACCTTTGCCTCCAGCTCCTGTCTACCTAACTGCTTGCTCATCACTACTACCTGGCCAAAACCAGTTTCACCTCTCACCTTGCTGGTGGCACTGATTTTAATAATGAGAATTATTAAATTGTGCATGGATGTCTTTCTACTAGGCACTACTCTTAAAAATTCCCCTTCGTGGGACGGCTGGGTGGCTCAGTTGGTTGGACGACTGCCTTTGGCTCAGGTCATGATCCCGGAGTTCCAGAATCAAGTCCCGCATGGGGCTCCCAGCTCCACGGGGAGTCTGCTTCTCCCTCTGACCTTCTCCTGGCTGGCTCATGCTCTCTCTCACTGTCTCTCTCTCAAATAAATAAATTAAATCTTTTTTTTTTTTAAATTCCCCTTCGTTAACTCTGTACAAATAAAATTCAGCTGAGTAAATTTGAAGACCTAATTGGCTATATTAAATGATTTGTGAATCAGGCAGCATCCCATCTAGCAAACCAAGAAGAGTTTCCCTGAGTTAAGCATAGGAAAGGATTTTAAAGGCAGAGAGGGAGAAGGAAAAAGGAAATTATTTGCAAAGAATCCTTTATTTTAGGCAAGGTCACACGCCTAAGGAGAATAGAAGACATCTATCAATTTCCTAATGCTCACCAACCATGTTGACTGGTTAAAGGTGACATTTCTGGGGACTTGAAACTGCAGTTACATTAGGTAGTAAGTCTTGGTTTACTGACTTGAGGCCTGGGTGGATACTATTATTATACTCAGTTTTAGATGGGGAGACTGAGTCATAGAGGTGTTCACTGACTTGCCCAAGGTCATGCAGAGAGAAGTCTTGTTAAATAACAAAAATTCAACAGAGTAAATTGTAAAGCTGTATTGGCTTTCTTAAATGACTCGTGAATGGAGCTTCATTCCATTTAGCAAATAGAGGGGCATACAAAATGGAAGGTTTTTATAGAAGGAAGGTGGCCCAAGAAACTTATCAGCAAAAGCAACAGATTGTTCCAGGACACTTTCCCTTGGGGAAAAAGCAAAGGTATCATGCAGATTACCTCGTCTTTCTTCAGAGGTTGGAGAGGGCCCACCTGGCTGACTCAGGGATGCCAGTTGAAAACTCCTGACTGATGGGCGGAGATTCCATTTCTGGGGAAGGCTGGATCTGCAATTAGATTAGGTACCCAAGGGCGCCTGGGTGGCTCAGTTGTTAAGCATCTGCCTTCGGCCCAGGGTCCTGGGATCAAGTCCCGCATCCGGCTCCCTGCTCAGTGGGGAGCCTGCTTCTCCCTCTCCCACTCCCCCTGCTTGTGTTCCCTCTCCCGCTGTGTCTCTCTCTGTCAAATAGATAAATAAAATCTTTTTTTTTTTTTAATTAGATTAAGTCCCCAGCCCCAGTTGGGTCTAAGTGACCTCACTTGGGACCGGTAGTTTTCTTTTTAACTGTTTCTTACCGGGTTGCCCCTCTATAGGCCATTTTACACACAATAACCAGAGTCGTTCAGTTAGAGCGACATCACATTTGGGACATACCGGGTCACCTGTCTGTTATTTGACTCCCGGGCTGCCTATGCAGCCTAGTTCGCAGCTGGTGCTCAAATGCCGTCCAACCAGTGAATGAGATGGTGCGCGCCGGCCCTCCGTGCGGTGGTGTCCGAGGAGAGCGGGGCGACACGTAATTTAGGTGATGGCACCTAACGTAAACGCCCCACAGCTGAGGGCGCACAGATAATGAAGCACCTGCCAAGGGCGCCCGGCCCGCCCGGGGAGGGAGGGAGTCCAAGGACTCCCCTCCCCCAGCCAGGCGGAGAAGGCGGAAATCGGTTTCGCGGGTACACGGCAGACAAAAGCCAAAGAGCCAACAAGCAGAAGCCCGACTTGGCTCCCCAAGGCTGTGCGGAGGAGGCAGAGCGGCACTGACTACACCCCCCGAAGGCTCCGTGCGACCTCGGAAAGGACTCGCACGACGCAGGAGGCGCGACGTGTCCTGGGCTTTGTAGTCCGGGGGCCAGCGGGTCTGCGCGACTCCTGGGACGGAAGAAGCGGGTTCTCCTCCTCGGGTGGGTCTCCCCAGCTTGCAGAGGGGTCTCAGGGCTGGTCCCCGGGATGGTGGAGGCCCGCGGGTTGCGGGAGAGGCGTTCGTTCAGCAGGTAGTCATCGTGCTCCTTGGACGCCTGGCTCCGCTCGCGCGCAGACAGAGGCGAGCCCGGCCCTCCGCAAGCCCAGCGCGGAGGCGGAGCGACCAAAGTCCGGGGACCAGGAGGCGGGCGGAGGGCGGTCCTCGCGGGGGCGGGGGCGGGGGCGCGCCCCTTCCCCCTCGGCCGCCGGGGGAGGGGGTGAGGCGGCGCGCGGCGGGGCGGCCGCGGCTGAGATGATAGAGGCGCGGAGGGCCCCGGAGCTGACCCGCGGGCGGGAGAGTCAAGGACGCGCTGCGGCTGGGGCCAAAGCAGCGGGGCCCCGGGGGACACAGGGCGGCCGGGTTCCGACCGAGGGGTGTAGGGCGCGGCGAAGGGGACGAGTTAGCGGGTCCCGGGCCGCGGAGGTGTGGAACAGACCAGGTGTGGGAACCGAGGCTTCAGAATGGGTTTCGGGCTGTACTTGGGCGCAAGTCGTTCCTTTGGGCGGAGGATCCTGGGCGAGAGGTGGGCAGGCAGGTCATCAGCGTGGGCAGCTGGACTCAGTCCTTTCGGGGACCTCAGGGAGCTGGAGAACAGGCCTCCGACGGGACCCTGGCACGGAGCGTGACCCGCATCCCTCTCTGTGAGGAGGCGGTTACCAGGGCACGGATTCTGGCACTTGGACAGGCACATTCCCGGGACCAGAGAAAGCCCCTGGTGGAGAGCCGCGGCTCGCCGCAAGAAGCCGGAGGCGGGCGTGGAGAAAAGGCGGGTGGGGTGTGCGCGGAGAGCCGGGCGCGCCGGCACCAGCCGGTGCTAGGGGGAGAGCGGGAGAGGCAGGTGTGGAGCCAGCGGCGCGCGTCTGACCCGGGAGATCAGCGCAGTCAGGGCGAACGGAGGAGACTTCCTCCTCCGCAGGAGGAAGAAGAATGGGGAAAAGACTCGGAGAAGCCAGGACCAGGGAGATGGGAGGAAAACCCGGAGCCGGTGGCGTCCTGCAAACCCAGTGTGAAGCGGTGACGAAGAAGGCGCCCGCTCTGCGGCGTGTGCCGTCTGCCGTGCGGTGGTCGGTGCCCACCTTACCGTCAGGGTTCTGGGGGCTTGCGGGGGGAGCCCGACTAGAGGAGGTTCGTTCTTCTTTCTTGTAATAGCTGCTCTCGTTAAAATCACACTGGTGATTTAAACGTTGAAATGTGAATGTAGAGAACTGCGGACTAGGAGAGCTGGTTCATCTTAATGTTCATTTTCATAATGAATGGCTAAAAGGCCCCTCCCGGTCCTCCCGCAGTCTCCTGGCTTGACCTCACCTGCCCTCTCTTCTGTGTCAAATGCCTTTTTAAAGGACACCACATGAGTCTCTGCGACCAAGGCCTCAGAGGCCACATCTGGAAGTCAGGAAGGGGAATAGGGACAAGTGTTGGCCTCAGGTTCCTGAGCTGCGTTCCCAGTTAGCTGCTGCCTTTGTGGCATGCAGGACAAACAAGGTCCCCAAGTCTCCTGGGCAGAGCAGGGAGGAGCTAGAAACATTTGTCTGTGAAAAGAAATTGCCCCAGACCGCCGTGACCAAAGAGCACTCTGTCCACCCTTGCAGGCCCAGAGTCTCTGGAAAGGGTCCCAGGGAAGAGCTGCACTTGGAAAACCCCTTTCTCCCCTCCACGTGTGTGGAGAAGAGTCTATGTGAAAGGGGAGTCTGCACAGGCAACCAAGGATGGCTAGGGTTAGGGGTTAGAGGTTGGGGTTGGGGGTTAGTGTTGGGGTTAGAGGTTAGGGTTAGGGATGAGAGGGTTAGGGTGGTGGGGCCATGGGCCCATGTGGGGGAGCAGTATATACTGTGTGTGTGACCTGTGGGTGGGGTAGGGTCCATGTGGACTGAGTGTTATGGGGCAAGGGTGTCTGGGTAGGAGAAGGCCTACCTGCATGTGTGCAAAGGGATACCACATATGTTCAGCCATACATAAGAATGTGTCTGTGTGCAAGGTCTTGACGGGGTCAGCTGTGTGTCCACAGTGCTGCGGCTGGGCAGGTAATTTTATTGACTAATTATGTCATTGTGGAGGTGTCCTCCTGTGGCTTGGGGAAAAGCTCGGTCTTTGCATGCTCCCCTGGGTTGAGAGACTGCCCATGTGCGCTGGGCATGGAGCATTCTGTGTTCCATCCTTGAGGGGAGAAGTCTTGGGGTCGCTGTAACACCTGGTTAACCAGCAGCCCCAAGAAAGTGACTTGATATCTGGGGTGCCGTGAGGAGCAGACGGAGGAGCACTGGGGGGTTCCCCTGGCCCAGAGTCCTAAGCTGCAGCTGGGCCAGTCCTCCGAGGCTCCTGCAGACAGGTCTTGTGCTCACCCTCAAGGTCTCATCCTAGGTGACAGAGGCTGCATGGGCCTGGCGAGCCTGCTTGTGCCCCTGCACGCCCGTGCTCCCTTGCACGCCCTGTCTGGAGGAGTGAGTGGGCCTCCCAGAGGGGAGAGGAGTGAGTTAGTGGGAGCCATCAGTGGCGACCCCTTCTCACCTGAATCTGGGAAATCAGTCAGGGCTCACAGGGGACAGTCAGGGCTGTCCCCTGGAAGGCACAGCTGGTTTTCGGACAACAGTGTCGCATATGGTGGGCTCCAGGTTTTTATGGGCGACTGAGTGTTATTCCCCGGATTCATGTGGCAGGATGCCATCACAAATGCCACAGATTGTGTGGTTTCAAAACAGAAATTACTTTCTCACAGTTCTAGAGGCTAGGAGTCCATTTCTGTTATTCAGGTCACCCAGTCTGTGGTGTTTGCTTGTGGCAGCCCAAGCCATTAGACAGTGAACACTGGCTAACCAAGAGTCAATTTAACCTTTGGGCCTCAGAGCAGTGGAGAGTCTTCAGCCCCACTGTGAGACTCCAAGCCCCCCTCTCAAGCAGGTTCAGCAGGGATGCTGTCTAGATGGCAGTCCTGCCTGTAGGGGAGGAGAGGTCGGGGGACAAGTGACCCCTGCAGAGAGGCTGATCACGGTTGTGGGGGCAGCTTCATTTGGGACAGGCCAAGCCTGGGTGTCTCCAGCCTCCAGATGTGCAGCTGGAGATGGAGCTTCAGGAAGGCCA
Organism: Mellivora capensis; assembly: GCA_004024625.1. Classification (NCBI taxonomy): domain Eukaryota; kingdom Metazoa; phylum Chordata; class Mammalia; order Carnivora; family Mustelidae; genus Mellivora; species Mellivora capensis. The sequence continues at coordinate 2,809 of PISX010028687.1, read as the reverse complement.
GTGGGGGAGGGGTCAGTGAAACGCCACCATGTGGGCCGTGCAGCACCGTGTCCTGAGGAGCACCGCTCCATGGACTCGTCTTCAGAAGTCCTACAGCACTTGCCCACAGGTCCACCTCTGCCTGTCAAGTCCATCGGCACACTGGACATTTGTTCAAAAGCAAGGGGCTATAACTTGGAAAGGAGGGAGCAAGAGACAAGACCCACGTGGGGTGTGACCCTCTGGCCACGGTCCCCCACCCCAGTAGGAGAAGCAGGGCCATGATTTGGTGAGGCTCTAGTGTCCACTCTCTGGAAAAGCAGACTGATATCCTGCCAGCCCCAGCAGATGAGCAGGGGTACCTCATCTGTTTTCAACAGAAGCCAGGCTAAAGCCACTCCTTTCTAATGCCCCTGAGTCCCAAGCCCCCTTCTCCTCCCCTGGGACCCCAACACACCCCAGGTCGGAGCTCCTAAGGACCCCTCTCATTTTCTTCCCAACAGCCCTCCTGGAAGTGAGTCATTGAGAGAAGGGGAAGGAGGAGGAGTTGAAAAGTGGAAGGGGAGTGTAATGCCCCCACCAGGCTGCACTCTGGGCAAGAGGACACCAGGGTGCTCAGACACAAGCAGATACCAGCATGGCTCAGGCAACCTGAGAAAAAGGCAAGCTGAGAAAAAGCAGCAGGTAAGGAAAAGCCCAGGTGAGGAGGGTACCATGGCGGTGGGGCATGCCACAGCTGGGACAGCTGAGGACATGGCTGGGACATCTGGGGACATGGCTACCTTCAGGCATTTCCACCTCCACAGTGCAGTGTAGGAGCTGAGGCTCCAGCCATGAACATGGTCGTATAGACTGGGCACCACAGTGGCTTTGGGGGCACGATTGCAGCTTAAATACTTCACCTGGATAAGGAAGGGAATGTAATTTTTTCCAAAGTACGAAAGGTGAGTTTGGTGGCAGGGGAGCCTAGGGAGAGCAGAGAGGAGACATGGAAACAATGGGAGAGTGGCCTGGCATTTACACAGCATGCAACAGTCTTGGAGGAGCTGCTCTGTGGAAGCTTTGAGAGGCTCTGGGCACAAGCAGGGGACATCAGTTCTAGAGGATGTAAGCCCCTCATGACTCTGTCCCTGATCAGAAAAACCGAGGCAGCCGTCAGGCCTGCCACACTGTCAAGATACTGATGGAAATGTGAATTAGAGAGGATCCCCAGGGAATCTCCAGGGACATCTGAGAGCTTGCAGTGGGTGGGATTCAGCTGGTGTAAACTCCTGCCTGCTAACTCTCCTCCATAAGGACAATCTGTTTGATCTCTACCTTCAAGTATTTCAATATAACTGACTTCTTCTGGTGGCTATTGTATCCAGGATTAGGAGAGTCTAGTGCCTTTCCTGCAGCCTGCTTTATGCATTCCTTTTCTGGACAAGTGGCTTCCATTCCCTCACCTCTCCCACCTCTCATCACTGCAGTCAGGATCTGGTGTGGTGATTAGCAGCCTTCATGCAGCCACTCCCAGATAATCCTCCTCCCTGACTTCTGGGCAAGGGTCCCGACCTTTGCTGACTACACAGTCCTTGTGGGATCTTCCAACTGTCCCTCTGGCTTCCCTCCTCTGCCCAGGGGCCACTGCCCCCACAGGGAAAAGTTCCCTGGCTACCTTCAGAGCTTTGAACACACACACAAACACACCCACACACCCCACCGGAGAGTGCACACATGTCTTCAACCACTTGTGGCTTCAGTTTTCTCATACCCACCCCCCAAATATGCATCTACACACCAGACTCATGTTCTAAACTCCAAACATACATATTCAAACTGCCCACTCAACACCTCTGCTTGGATGCCCCACAGAGAAACGGAATGGACACTTTTAGTGCACACCTCTCCCTGTAATAAACTGTAACTGTGAGCATAGCAGCTCCTCTCAGTCTGTGAGGGCTTCCAGCAAATCCTTGAGCCTGGGGGTGTTCTTGGGCCCCAAGGAGCGGTTCCAAGCCACACTATGCACTTGCACCTCCCCTACTCAAGCCCATCCTCCTTCACCGGGTCCAGTGAAATTCTTCCCCTGCCATCTCTCTCTCTTTCACTCTCTATGCTCCAGCCATACCAACTTTCTCTGTCCCTGAAACATGCCAATCTTGTTCTGATTCAGGGTCTCTTCCACCAACCCCCTTCCACCTTCTAATGGCTGACTCTTCATCATCAAACTTCAACTCAAACATCACTTCCTCACAAAGCCTTTCCTGACCTTACAACCTAAATCATCCCACCTCCCAGGTCCTCTTTCTGTCAAGCGATGGGTCAGGGTTAAGGTCTCATCTGAAGGCTTGACATGAAGAACTTCTCTTCCAAGCTCAGTCTCGTGGTTGTGGTCAGGTCTGGTCCCTTCTCACATGGGCCTCTTCATGGGGTTGCCTCGCAACATGGTAACCAGCTTGCTCAGGGTCAGCGTGAGGCCAAGGTGGAAGCCATAGTCTTTTTTTTTTTTTTTTTTACTGAGGCATAGTTGACATAAAACACTATTTTAGTTTCAGGCATACAATGTAATGATTGATATTTGTGTGTCTTTGAAATGATCACCACTCAAGCTCTATTACAAAGCTGTGATCATCAAGACAGTATGGTACCGGCACAAAAACAGACACATAGATCAATGGAACAGAATAGAGAGCCCAGAAATAGACCCTCAACTCTATGGTCAACTAATCTTCGATAAAGCAGGAAAGAATGTCCAATGGAAAAAAGACAGCCTCTTCAATAAATGGTGTTGGGAAAATTGGGCAGCCACTTGCAGAAAAATGAAATTGGACCATTTCCTTACACCACA